>JAOYFF010000081.1:3165447-3188558 GCA_025773925.1 Cryptomyrus ogoouensis
GTCCATGTGGTGCCCTAGGTGAGTCCATGTGGTGCCCTAGGTGGTACCCTAGATGGGTCCATGTGGTGCCCTAGGTGAGCCCATGTGGTGCCCTAGGTGAGCCCATTTGGTGCACTAACAGATGTCAAGGGTGTGTGCAAGGGTGTAGGTTTGATATCAGGGGGACACAACTTAATCATTTAAATGTGAAGGTCCATTTTTTATGGAGGAGGTTGATGAAGCCAAGTGAAATATTGGGGGATTCATGTCCCCCCCATTTCTCCTGGCTCCTACGTCCCTGGGTGCCCTCCAGGAGGCCTGCCGTGGGGTGGTGTTGGTGACGGTTTGCTAAGCTGGCATCCCTTCAGACGATGCTGCCCTGCCATCGTGCCCTTGCTAGTATCCCCTCCCACCTGGCCCCAGTGATTCACATGCCGGTGATAGGGAGCCTCATTCATGGTAGTTTGTGCTGCTCTTGGAGATCCCAGTTAGGTGCTCCCTCGCTCCTGTCCCTCTCACGTGTATATGCCAGGCCCGCTGGCCATTTATTTTGGACCGTTTGAAACCCACAGAGTGTGTTTTCATCCACCTGGAATTTTTGCAAACCATAAAAACTGAGCATCATGACAATGGACACGCCACGTCCTGAAAGCCAGACAGAAGATGGAACATCTTGGAGAAATGATGTCCACATCGATTTAAAATCTAAATAAATGCGTGACATGATCCATCCGCTCCATTTTTGTCTCTGCGCAAGCCGAATGTTTGTTACACGCCCTGCATTCTTGGAGAGCGAATTCCGAGCAGAAGGTTATCTCTGTAGGATGTATCTGACCTCCCCTTTAACCTTTACAGGGAACCCTGTAACTCCTCAGACTTACGCTTTGACATCCATGGCTGACTCTCATCACAGTGCAGCAGGTCATTTAACCGAGTGAAACTACATTCTCCAGATGAAGGAGGTCTTTGACTTTTCACTGCTGTAGCAACCTGAAAACTCACCCTAGAGTTTCCAGCAATGAAAAATACACAGCTACAGAATTCAGACGTGGGAGGCAACTGAAAGCTTAATGTCATCTAATTTGATAGCCTGGCTTGGATCCAAGTCTGCTCACGCAATGATTAGTCCTTAGTATTCAAAATAGCGCAAGTATTTCTGTCAGAAAACCATCCTGCCTTAGGATTTTTATTTGCATTTCATTAATTTAATTAATTTTCATGAAGTTTTTAAATGTGGATGCTATGATCCATTGAGCATGTCTCGCTTGCAGAGCAAGCATTCTTTAATGTCACTGAATAATCTGACATTGATGTTTAATGTACGATGCAACATATGCATAATATTTATAGCGCGTGTAGAGACGTGTATCTTTTCAGACATGTTATAAAGAAGAATGACTCTTATAATAAGTTACAAACTGCGCTCACTCTGTATTCTGACCCTGTTTCGTCTCCTGGAACAATTCACGAGTCATGTTTTATTTCTATCCGTCTGCTTGTTTCTGTAAAAACCTATTGACCATATTCATAGTCCTCCGGTCCCAAAAGGAAATCACTTTCCCTCATGCTAATTTTCTGTTCTTTGATGGTGTTATGTTTTCTCAAACCCTGCTATGGTTGAGGTCTGCCCTGCAGCTTCTGCTTTAGCTTTTAAAACCGGGTTTAGCTTTTTTAGAATAACCAAATGCATCATTTAGCTTAAAAGGTATTACGGGAAACAAAACAAAACGACTATAAAAGAACATTAACATACAATATTGTCTATTAAGAAATATATGTTCATGCATCTTCCAGCTGTTTGTTCAGTACAGAGTATGTTGTAATTGTGGAAGATGAAGAAGAGATTAGAAGGATAATTCAAAATGTCAGCACAGTACTGTCATCGCGGTTAGATTCATAAATATTGTAGAAATAAAACTCCTTCGCTGGCAGTTACCAAACCATTTTAGAGTTGAACAATGACTGCAATGAAAATATTGAAAACATGGAAATCGAATAATACACTTTGGTTTGTCGCCAAGGCTTTTATGCCTGGTAAGATATTTTTACATTAGCAGCACATTAGTGTAAGGATCAGAGAATTATAGGAGGGACCCTTAAGGGACGTAGCTGAAAAACAAGCCCACATATTTATCCAGTATACTGCCTCATAAAATACAGATGTTTAAAAGTATCGCTAAATTAACCTGAACCAATCGGAAACCAAGAATTTTACATGTGGTTTTGATGTGCATGAGATCAAAAGAGTTGAAGCTAATATATAGACTTGACATATATAGATGGAAGGAGGTGATATCAACAATTAGGAACTGTCAGCGTATATTTGAGGAATTTCCCAGCCAATCCTCTAAGATCATTCAGCCAGGCTGTGAGTAAAAGAGTACAGGTCTATGAAACTTCGATGACTTCATAGCGTGATGCCTTCCAGTAACGAGACTGGATGATATTTCTCAGGCTGGCGTCACCAAACACCTACACCTTTTGTAGAGCTTTATTGGACGATGGGTGCCATTTGATAGATGCTTCCCGATTCCCTGCAGAACCTTGAGGTCTCCTGAGGTTACTCTCCACGCCCTTGCTGGTGGCGCGCAGGTGCTAATGTTTGGCCGCTGGAGTTGGGGGTTTCTTCTTTGCTTTCGGGCCTGCCGACCTGCGCTCTGGTCCGTCTCGCACCTAAACGCAACGCAGACAGGAGGAGGCTCTGCTGGGAGGCCTGTGATTTTACACCCCTCCCCCCCACCACTTCAGAGTACCGCAAACTCCTGCCTTGTGACTCTTATTTACACCCCCTTTAATGAGTCCCCTTTCTGCAAGACGGTGGGCCGACAAGCCTCAGAAATTATCCTCCTTTTGGAAAGCAAGCAAAGTTAATCCGAAGGCAAGCAAAGTTACTCTGTCAGGGTCTTTGTTTTCAAAGGCTCGGATATCGATCGCGGTATAATCAGCGTGTTCAGCGGAATACCCGGGAAGTTTTCTTGCGGCCGGTGATAATCTGGCAGAATTAAGGGCACAGCTATTATTTTACTTCGCAGCATCATGCAAAACGGCGGAGCCGTTTCAGGCCCTCAGTGTTTCCCCCCCCCCCCCCCGTCTCCCATGACGATTGCGCACATGGACGGCCAGACGGCTGTGGGCGAGCCTAGAGGTTCATGCTCCGCTGGTGCGGACGCCTTCTTCAGGAGGGGAATCCTGTTGTGTTTTACGGATTAGATGAGAGAAATAAAAGCCCCCGCAGGCCATAAATTCTATTTCCGCTCCGAAAGACAACACTCATCCAGCGCTCCCTCAGGAGTAGGCTTGCAGGGGCCCCGATTACGGTCGCTGCTCGAATTGATGCCGTCAACACTTCTTGCTATAAACGATCCCGTTAACAGAGTACCGGTGGGATTCTGAACAGGCCGTGGATGAAACTTCCGCGAGGCAGGAGTTTAGGAGCAAGGCAAACAGAAAAGGTCCTACAGAGAAAATACAATCAAGTAATATAATGAACGATATACACATTTTTTCCCCTGTGGTGAAGACAGACTCATATGCAGTGTCTCGGAGATTTATTTATTTATTTAGCTCACTCAGGGGTACGGTGTTTTCAAATAACTCAAGCCCCACTTGCTATAAATGTCAACTTGTCATATTTTTGTACGCTAACATGTACTATTAAGAAGACCGTAGAAGATCAGAGGCCAGCGGGCTGCTACAGGCTTCTACCTGCTCGGGCTGTCAGAGCAATTTCGGTTCTGTTTTCCCAACGTAAATCCAGTCTAGGAGGACAGACACACACACACAAAAAAACACTAGTCTAGGACAACTTAACGACTCAATAAAAGACAATGAGATCAGTCCTGGAAATAGACCGCCTGTCGAGGGCTGAGGTTCTGACGAAGGCCCCAAAGGCCAGTGCCACACGGTGGCTTTGATTTTACTTAGCGAAAAACCACACCACTCCGATTTGTTTTTGTCTCATTAACATTAATTCTGCAGTTTCGTAGAAAAAAAGATGTTCGTAAAAATAAGCTCTTTCTGTCATGTTAATAAGCAGAATGTAAGAAAAAAAAAAACAAAACATCCTACGAAGTGTTTCGCTCAGCGGATAGCACTGTTACCTCATACCTCTGAGGTTGCCATGACATTCACATGGTTCCCTCCCCTCTGTCTAAGATCATGTAGCGTTTTTAGTTACCCTTAGTGTACATGTGCCCTGTGCTGACCTGGCAACCCATACAGACGTCCCCTAACTCTCTGGGATAGGATCCAGACTCGGTGTGACTTCTTACTGGATAAGTGGCTATGGGTATATCCATATGATGGTGCAACGTGTGGACAAGATTTTTGGGTTATTTATGGCCATTCTTGTGCGATGCACAAGTATTAGGCAAAGACATGTGTAATCTGAATGTTATCTGAGTTGTAAGTGTATATTTACTCAGAAACTATTTAACATTCGGTTGCATCCACATGAACAGTGTTCTCTGAAAGTTATTGATATCTAGTTGGATAGCCAGATGAGCACTGCTTCAAGTTTCCAAACCTCACCTCTGGGGTACCTCAGAGACTCCATGTATATGTTAAATTTCACCACCAGCTCACTTAATTAGTAACTTAATTAGTTAACTGGATGAGGTATAGATTAGCCAAAGGTGGTGTACTAGCGGGCGAATCAACAAATACTTGGGCATGATGGACGGTCGCTGTAAATACTGGGGTGATTTAAGCAGAAGTTTTGAAATGGCTAAGCTGACACACTTTGATAGGCATAACATCACAGTGTTATACCAACATGAAGATTTGAACATAATTTTCACTTTCTGCCTAAAATTTGCACAGTCCTGTATGCCAGAAAGAAACTAAAACTAAATTTCTAATCAGTAAAAACAAAACAGTCTGTCTCTTGCTAGAATTCTGCTATCTGGCGTCTTGTGGCCTGCTGTCCATTTTCCTGTCTTTAATCTACACAAGCAGAGAGAGAGAAAACACTTTGTAAGATAGCAGCGGACAGCACGGTGCCGCTGGCCGGATTAGACAGCAAGTCTGCTCAAGATCCGCAGCACAGAGGACAGTTTGGAGAAGATGCTGGTGCGTTTTATTGGCTTTCCAGTCTGTTAGAGGAACGTTTTGAGTCATCCCTGGTGGGGTGGGAACTTGGGAGCAAACGTGCTTCTCCAGCAACCTCCTTCCAACATGAGATGTCTAAGATTTCCAGTGGGAATAAATCGGAATGTATTGTGTTTTATTTGAGATTTGAAATAGGAGTTATTGTGTTAGTGACTTGTTTCAGTTTGCTAGTCTCTGTGACCTTAACCTGGGCGGGCCTGTCCCGTGTAGTGAGGTGCCGACAGGGGCGCTGCTAAACATTTTGGGCCCCTAGAAACATATCATACTGGGGCCCCCAATCCAGAGCAATTCAGTTATTTACCAAATTATTTAAGGCCCCTGTCACTCCAGGGCCCTTGGAATCGTCCTAACTTTTCCCCCCTTTACGGCGCCCCTGGGTGCCGATTATCTCGACTGGAGTCAGATTTGGGTTTTGCCACCGTGTCAATTCCCGACGGAGGTGCCAGACCACAGAGACAGCCTAGGGTGCAGATGGATGGACGGAGTCCCTCATAAAAACACTCATAATCGCACTTTCCTCTGGTGGTGCCCGTCATTGAAAAAGGAAGGTCGACTGGATTCGATTATTTTTTTTTCCCCCGTCGCCACGGGTCACTGAGCAGAAATGCATGCAGCGGTGCGCCGATGAGACAGTTCGCATTGCTGTCTGCCGAAAGTGCCCCCACTGGAACCGACAGTGCTGGCAGCGCGGGACGCCCATAGATGGCAAAGCCAGAGAACATGTGACCAGAGTCCTGCTGTAGACATCTTGGATTAAATGACTTTACCCCAGTAGGAGGGCAGATACCTTTAGGTACCCTAATCACATCCCCAACTGACTGGCTGGCAGAGGAGGGGGGTGGGGGCTGGATTCTGGCCTTACCTCCAGAACCACAAATATTGGCTGTAGGTCTGTGCCAGTGTTTCCCAATTGGTCCTTGCAGACCCACATGCAGTGCATTTTTTTTGCTACCGGGAGTTGGGAGGGAGCAAAAACGTGGACCGACTATAGGTCCCCGAGGATCGGGTTAGAAACATTGGTCTATGCAGAACCACCCCTCATCATGTTCATGGCCAGCGGGGGGGGAGGAGTCTTAAAGGGCCAGTACTTGTCTTTCCCACTCCCACTGTTTAACCTTCACTATTTTTTTATTTCTGGGCAGAATCTGACTCTCCTGCTCTTCACAATCCCTTTAGAAGCAACCGAATATTATCAGTTCATTACACATTGTGTAGCTGGCTTAAATAATATACGGCATGTGTGGAAATAGAGCTTTCGCCGCGCTGTTGGTTTTTGAATTAATCGCACGTACTTTCTATACAGATCTGTGATGATCCTGTCGTTTAACCTCATAATCACACATCTTCATGCATCTGAATAATTTTCCCCTCACTTGCGAAAAAAAAAAAAAAATCATTTCCACATTAGATGCGCTTTTCAGTTTTTCGCAATTTTGACAGTTCAAATATAACTGCGTAATCGATGAGAGAAAAGTAAGCAAAAAAAGAAGAGATGGGACAGGTGTCTCCACTGGAGTTTTTAGTTTCGGGTTACAAACATGTTTTTAGTCAGGGGCTGTTTTTTTTTTTTTAATCTTGAAATCTCGTTACATGTGGCTGTTGCGGCACTGCTGCATTTTTCGTTTATGCGTCCTACTGCGCGTGCTGCACTTCTTCAGCATGCTGAGCCATAGTGCGGCGACATTCTCCGGCCATTCCCGCCACAGAAGAGCTGGTTTTAAGAAACTTTCCCTGCCGACGGACTGGCGGCGAGGGACGGCCAGGCCTTCGACCTTCCGCTCCCGACATAAAGATCTGTTTGTCTCCATTTTTCCTGGGTTAACACAAGGCTGCTTTTTGCAAAACAAACTTTGGGGGGGCGGGGGGGGGGCAAATATCGGCAACAGCACGCAGCATCTCATCTCATTATCTCCCTTACATTTGTCAGGCTCCCAAAGAATGTTCTGGATAGTGTATCAATTGCATGTCTCACACAGAATACTGATCCTGCTTAGAAATCAGACTGGCACTGTCTAAGAGCTATAAATTTTACGCCGACTCAGGCATAGTACGCCTTTCAGAGTGTTCACCATTCAAGGCCTCCCAACTTATGTGCTAATAGTGGAGTCTTCGGTTTCATTGACGTGGTAAAGTTACACCACGTCAGTGTCTGACTCAGGAAAAAGTCGTTCCCCTGACTCCCCGTGACCTTTCCTGTTTTTCTTTCGTCCCCCATCCGAACCCCCTTCCCCGTCAAGAATGTGTAAGCGTGAGTTATTCAAAGACGCTCTTACACCAGGACCGAGCTACTGACAACTGTAGCGTAGATGTTGTTTTTTTGTCAGACGCTTCACTTGACAGTGCTGTGGGAAGGGGAGAAAAAAAAGCAGTTTCCGTTCGTTTTTAGCGCCCGTCGAACTTCCCCGCGACTGACGCTGAGGCTTTTCTGCGTGGAAGGGATTTTCTCAGTACCTCAGTGAACCTCATACAGTCACAGATCCCACAGCTAAAATCGGAAGCTGTTTATGATACCAATCTGAACACAAAGCTCTATTTTAAATTCCACAAGTAGTTTGTCACTTGTGATGACTGAACGAAACTCATGAGTACCTATATTGTGACCAACATTGCGTTGCATTTGAGGTTGTTTCCTTTGGCTGACACAGCTGGTGTTGTGGAAGTAAACGGTAGACAGGTAACTCTGTGTATCCTATATTCCTTGTGAAAACAGTAATTTTATTACAGTGCCATCCATCTACTTTCCAGCCACTCACCCTGGTCATAGATGTGAGGGTCCTGGGGTCTATCCTATACAGCATATAGGTCAGGGCGCCCTCTCGCTGACCTGCCTGGCCATCGCAGGGCACATACCATGAGGAATTTAAGATAAGATAAGATACGATTTACGTTATTGGTCCCTGGGGGAATTTTTGTTGCCTACGACAGCAATTCACATAAAGTGCACAGATACTAGCATATGGCGTAAAGCAGGACGACGTGCGAAGACGGTAGCCAATTAGCCTGAGTGCGTGTCTGCAGAACACAGTAGGACACTGGTGTACCCAAAGGAAATCCACACAACACAGGGGGAATGTGCAGACTCCACACATCTGAATCCCTAACCCTGGAGGTGTGAGGTAAACGCACTACCCACCGCGTCTATTTCCTTAATGGAGTCTGTGTTATTAAGGCATATCATCCAGTGTTTGTTGCATGGTCTCAGCTGTCAGTGATAAAACAATAAATGAGATGGATAATGAGCTAGTCAGTCAGCTGGGGTAGCGTTTTGTTCTTTGGGGCATTTATATGAATTTTCCCTTTGTTGCTTTCTTGTCTACCAGTTGGTTTTTGATGGCGTGGTTTGCCTTCAGTTCACTGGGCCACCAGTCTTGAAATTATCTCTCCAAAATCACCTGTCATCTTAACATTCCAAGTTTTGGGGTGTGGCTAGGAGCGCAGGGAAGGTTCTGGATGAATGGCATGATGTGTAATGAATGGCATGATGTGTAATGAATGGCATGCTGGGTAATGAATGGCATGCTGGGTAATGAATGGCATGCTGGGTAATGAAGTAACCATGATGTTGGCTCTGCAGCCGGAAGGATGTGTACAGCGCTATTGTGGCTGATATATTCTTTCTATCTGATATGTGGCAGTCTGTCTAAGAGTTTGATCTTTTTTCAAATTGTTTTATATTTACATGGTTTCAATGGGCTGGAACATTTCAAAAACATTTGGGCATTTTTGCCTCGTGAAACAGGCAACGGGTGAATCAAGCTGTAGAAGGTACAAATGAATTGTTAGTGGGGGGACTTGTGACATACAAGGGTCATTTTTTTGGTTATTGATAGCATATGCTGTATAAACATGTTCTTAGTTGGGGGGGGGGGCGTAGCGGGGATTGGCAGGCCACCCACTCTAGCCTCATAGCCCCATCAGTCACATGTGTGTTGGGCCCTAACCACCCCCCCAAATGATCCAGGGGTGTCCAGAAGCGCTCAGGCCCTGAGCTTCACTTTGAACTATATATTCATATGTGTGTGTGTGTATATATATATATATATATATATATAGTATTCTTTTTTCTGTACTTCCTCAATACAGCCATAATTGTTACTAAGTTCGTTAGCACATCAGAATTCAAATCACCTTTAAGCTCAACAACCATCCTGAAGCACACCAGTCGAGCACTTCAAGTTACATCTTTAATACATTTCTGAACTGTTAAAAAAAATCCTGAATCGGGTTAATTTTGACGTAAAGGAAGTAGTGTATTGAACAGAAAACAGCAACACTGCATGAAACACCATAGACACGAAGGCAGTTGCAGCATTTCATTCTCATTTTGCATTGTGCCTGACCTAAAAAATACAGTGCATGAGCGCAAATGAGGGGCTCTCTGTTTTTTTTGGAATTCGAAAGCTACTTTGGTCATCGGCATGGAAACCGCAGAGATGGTGTAGTCATATATTTAGGCTACACACACCAACATTAAAATATGCTTTTTTAAGAATAATAGACTCTGTAATGGAACAAAGTCATGGGAAATAAAATAGAGGAACTCAGTGTTGGTGTATGTGGAAGACATTTCTGCAGTGGTCTCATTGTTTTTCATTACAAAACTTATTCATATGCATGGATCGCAGTTCGGATCAGAACAGCTTATTAAGTATGTTAACATACCAAGAAGAAACACTTCCAGTTAATGTCTGTTGCTTTCTACAGTTCCTAATTATTTTTCTGTGACATTTATGCTACTCTTGACCTACTCTCATCCTCAATCTCAGCATGAGTCTCATGCTGATGGGTAATGAATGGCATGATGGGTAATGAATGGCATGATGGGTAATGAATGGCATGATGGGTAATAAACTAACCATGTTGGCTCTGCAGCCAGAAGGATGTGTACAGCGCTATAATGGCTGATATATTCTTTCTCTCTGATATGTGGCAGTGTCTAAGAATTTACATCAAATCGCATTTTATATGTATGTGGTTTCAATGGGCTGGAACACAGTGCATTTCAAAAACATTTGGGCATTTTTGCCTCATAAAACGGGCAATGGGTGAAACAAACTGTAGGTTAAATTAATTAAATTAGTCAAAACCACTTGCCAAAAAAAAGAAAAGATGGTACGTTCCGGTTGGAATGTGGGCGAAATGAGATTATTTCATTTCCGCAAAAACAAGGCAGTGTTAAAGGGTAATTGAGGCCAATTGTAGCCAAGTGTAACAGGACGTTGTGTCGTTTGGCAGAAAACTTGATTGTCGTGAGGAGTGGTTGGGAATCAGATTGCAGGATTCTGAGAATCTGCGCCGGAACCAAAAAGCAGGAAGTTTACCTGAAGTTTACTTTCAGGCGGATGGCTGTAGTTCGCATTTGATGACCCGTCGTTTTCACGAGGTAGGGGTTTGTTATTAATAGGATGAGCTACAAAACAGGAAAGCATCGCTCCTCTAAAATGACTCCTACCACACATGTACAGTCACGGTGTTGTGACCATTCATCTCCTTAATTATATCTAATTGTACCTAATGTCTGTATAATATATTTTCGTGATTTCCTTTAACCTTTCTGTGGCTTTTCAGCTGTTTTCTTCAGTTTATTTTACCTAAGAAGTGTATTCACTTGGTGTCCACTTTATTAGGTAAACCTGCTTCTGCTCACACAGTGAATTATGCGGTGGCAGCTGAACACTTACTGCACCACGACAGGGGCTAAAGGTTCAGTTACACGTTTCACAGAAGCTCCCTTTACCAAATAACATAGTTGGTACCATTCAGTTGTATTAGTTCCTCCTATGTAAGCTGCTAACTATGTTGGCGACTGTGCTTTTGTGAAACATACCCCTAAGCGATTCTGAGCATGGTGTGGTTATTGGTATCATATGTGGCGGCTACAGCATCTTAGAGACAGTCACAGTCCTGGGATTCTCATGCACTGCAGTGTCTAGAGTTCACTGCAAATGGTACTAGTTCTGTGTACCTAATTAAGTGAGTACAACCCGGGACTAGCTAGGTATACTTATTTATTGGGTCCTACCTGCCAATGGCCATGAAATTAGGTCTTGCCAAGTACTTGCTAGATGTACATAATTAGCAGTGCATCCAATACTGCATGCTTGCACAGTACTGAATTTTGTTATAAGCCTACTACTTGACTGTAAGTGTAAGTGTGCATGAGAACAGTATGCATGCAATCAGGCTTATTGAGCTCACTATGTTGCGCCTTGCCTGAGGTGGATGTTTAGCAATGACGTAGCTTGACCCCAGCAAAAGTTAAAAACAATCAACAAAAATTTACATATTTGAGTCAACTTATGTAACTCCTCTTCCATTTAGACAAGTGACATTCTTCATCTCTGTTTGCACCCCCTAGTGGCCTTGTGGGATAGTGTATTGTCTGCTGGGTGCACATTTTCAAATTACACAGAGTTTATGTCGTATGTCATCCAGGTACCATTCACCTACTGCCTCATCCATACTGAGATTTGGACATGCCTCTCACTTTGCATACTACATTTCGTCTACTACATAGCAAACACTAGCCAGATGCACCTAATTAAATGGCCACTGAGTGTATATCTGCGTGTGTAGAATATCTCATACCTGTGAAAACCACGAGCCCCATTCCTAAGCTGCTAAACAGGACATTGTTCAGAGTGAATCTTTGTTTTTAAGTGATCCTCTCATCCTACCGTTACCTAAAGACTCCAGTAAAATACCTTTGAAAAAGGCCATTTCCTGCACTGGTGGATCACCCAGATGCTAGTGGAGTAGTCTCCGTGTTTTCCGCGTGTAGATCTTACCCCTATCAGTCCAGCTCAATGGAAGGAGGACCTGGGGCAGTGAGTGTTCTTGAAAAGCCCTTCATTGGTTTTGCAGAGAAGTCACCCCGCCAGAGGTTTTCTTGTGATGGTAGGTATGTGTTTTTTTTTTTTCTCGGGTTGGTTGGTATGCCATTTCAGTTGGTATGCCAGTTCAGTTAGTATGCCATTTCAGTTAGTATGCCATTTCAGTTGGTATGCCAGTTCAGTTGGTATGCCATTTCACAGCTATAATTTTCCAGTGTTGTCCCAGAAAGCCTCCTGCTGCTGCTCAGACTATATCGGACCTGTTCGAACTCCGATTAAAGATGGATGCTCTGTAAAGCGATTGGCTGGCGTGGAGGATCGGCCGATACACTGTAACGGGTGCCATGGGTGAAGTGGCAGTGTCTGTCGGATGATGACGCACGTTTGCTTTTGCTGAGGAGCTGGGTTTGATATGTTTGCCCTCTGTATCTGTTTCAGGAGTAGGACTCTTACAACGAAACATCCTAGCTATCGATAGCTATGCCCGTACCCCCTTGTCTGTCTCTCCCTGTGTCTCATTGCTTTGCGAAAACGTAAGGGAGAAAATTTAGGGGAACGAGCGAGTTGCTGGCTTGGAATAGCGCAGCAGGAAAACGTGCAGGAAACACTGTGCCGCATTGATGATGAAGTCCACATGCCCGCCCATTAATGTATGCGAGCACCATGAGTTGTGGCATGGGCCATGCTATCAGTTCGTGTTTTCGGGGCAACTCCTGCGTCTACACACTGCGGTCCTTTGACGCGGACACCCAGTCCCGTTCCGGGATCCTCTGTCGCTCTCCTGCTCAAACATAAACACACATCTCACGTTCAGGGCATGCCGAAATGTAGCCTGAGGCCATTAGCGTCTATTGGTGTTTGTTAATGGACCTTGTGGTGTGGGAGGATTAGCTGTGCTTGGTAAGGCAGGGCGTCGAATGTTATGGGAATATGGGCCCGGCTGTGGAAGGCGCTGCCATTAAAACCATTGAGTGACACACACTACAGTATGCACTGAGTGAACCTCCTGCCTGCCTCTTTGCCATTGACAACATCATACTTTCTGATGCTAATCATGCTAATTTCTTCTGGCATCACTGCTGATAAGTGAGGTTCAGTACAGGAAACATGTGACTTCTGCAGGAAGGACTTCCTGTGGTTTCTTAAGTATCAATGTACCTTTGTTGTCTACTTTTCACATCTTCCCCGGCACTAATTTAATTTTGATGCATCCACCTCCAGTTTGACTAAGTTATCGGGTTTAAAGAAAACATTTTTTCTTTAAGTATAAAATCTCACCCTATAAAAGCCTTGATTTATAGCAACGGCGAAAGGTGTTTGTAAAAGCGCATACTTCTTTTCTCATTTGGCCCCCAGCCTAACAGTTAATACTAATAGATGGAGCCCTGATGGGGGAGGGGGGGTGTTGGCCATTGGCGCCATCCATCAATTTCCAGTCGCTGCTTTTCCAAGTAAATTTGCAGTGATGCAGAGCCAATCCCAGGCCTGAGGAAGGGCACTTCCGCGACAGGATGCCAGCCTGTGGCAGGGCAGTCGCACATGGGCACGGCCGTACAGGGGCAGCTAGCCAGCGCCAGGCCTGCCAGTCCACGCGGAGCCAGAGGAAAAGCCCGCGGGAAAAGCACACAGCCTCCGCCCCACAGGGGCCACTGATAATTTTTAAGCCTTTTGACTCTTTTGCATGCAGTAATTTCCTCACTGGACGTACATGTTGGTTCAATTCCATGTCATTCTTGGCTTTAAGTCCTTAAAGATAAGCTTCCATGTTCTCTCTTCTGTCACAGTCATTACACATGCAATACCAGCCAGTCTTTGGGAAAAAATGAAGATGAATGGATGGATGGATGGATGGATGGATGGATATTGAGCACTTTAAATTTAGTAGTTATGCATGAATAAAAAAGGTCCCACATATTTAGAAACTCATCCATTAGATTTATAAAGTATAATTTTCTCTCACATCGTAATAGGATAAATACCTCTAATAGAAGAGCCAATACTTAAACTTACACTAAAACTAAAAATGCTTGCACATAGAAATTTAAAGATGCAATAAAAACTGCATCTGAAATAACTTACAGCAAAATAGATGGGAACCAAATTTCACTGTAGTTTTTCTGTAGTTAATTTGCAGTTGATGTTATTTTTCTTGGGATTAACACCTGCTAATGATTGCATCTGACAGGGTGCCAAACGTTTGGAGATTAGCTGCACTGGTGCTCGCTCTTTGGAGTGTGGTGGAGTGGAGCAGAGCATTTTTACTTGATCATCTGGGGCAGCATCTATCATTACCGACTGCAGTGCAGTCAGGCCGAGACACTGAGGAACTCCCTAGCGGTGCCTCTTAACCTGAAATTCTTCCTGACCTTCCTGTCAATGTCACTGGTTTGGCACACTAATCAAAACGAGAGGTATGTTTTGATTAATGGGAGTCACCTAGCTGGCAATTAAGCGGTCTCTGATTAGCCGCCGTCCGAGAAAGACTTAATTGCCGGCTGGTTGAGGGGGTTGTGAGGGGATCGGTGGATGATGCAAGCAGTGTGCTGTGCTCTGACAGCAGGTGGCGTGGTGGTTTGCAAGCTGCATTTATGTAGTTCTGACCAGAAGCTTGCAGGCTTCGGGTCCCAAGCGGAGCCTTGCCTTAATCTTGTGAAAGACGTGTAACCTAATTTATTGGGTGAGGTGTACAGTAAAATTTAATATAGAAAGAATTTAGAAAAAAAGTGGGTATGAACCGGTGTATCTGTTTTTTGAGGGACGAAAGTCTCCTGGGTACCACAAGCAGGCGGCCCACTTGTCATTGCTGATGTCCTCAAGGTTGTTTCCGAGTCCAAACAAAACAAAGCCCTCCGAGAGACGTAATTGGCTAATCTACTGAATGATGCCGCAACACTGAGCAATCGTAATAGTTACTTAGCTGATTGGCGAATCACTGTGCTTTGTGTCCTCTTACAGCACCCATAGCCCACAGCTCATGTAGCTGTGTGGTCTGCAGGTTGCAGAGAGGGACAGTCCTTTCCCTTAACTACACACCGCAATCAGAGTCGATTGGGTGTTTATCTGTGGTACTTGTCTTTGTGTATTTTTGTATCCCCATCGACGAAAACGAGTCTAACAGCGGGTACTTGGGGAACATTACGAGATGTGGACTGATAGGGCCCAGCACAACCATAAAGCTAAATGGACTAAAACTGGGAATACTTGACTTTTTCATCTGTTAATAAAGAAAATGCATTTTACATTCGAGAAACGACCGTGTAATTACACGTGCGTTGCATGGTGAAATTGTCACTGGTCGCTTTATGATTTACTCTATCTGTCATTTCATACATTGATAGCAATGCCAGGAATCAGAGACCTGGAAGAAAACTGGCCGATTTGATCATATGTCCGAACCGTACAGCAAACGCCGTGTTTGTATAAGTAAATCCTCTCCTTAAATATGTATGATTCCTGTAACCATTTGGTATGTCTATTAAGACCTTTTTACTGCCATTTAAAGAGGCTGACTGTGGAATGAGGAGCCCTCGACTCAGATATACGTACATCTGTTTGTTCTGCATCCGCGACCCGCAGAATGACCTATTAACCATGCGGGAGAATGCTGTAACATTTTAAAAGGTCCCTCGCGGCCCTTTTGGCAACGGCTACCCCTGCAAGGCCGTGCCGTCAACTGTAAACGGTTGTGCAGCGTAGGCTGGGGACTTGGAAAGTCTTGTAAAAATAGCGATAAATGCAGTGTCTGCCCCCAACTCTGTTTGTTCACACGTGCACACACGCAAACATAAACATCTCAGAAACATTACCGACCCGAGTTATATGAGTTTAGCAGCTGTTTGGGGTCACTTAGTCTGAATTACGTGCTGATGCCAGTTAGCATGAGTGTGGCACATGTGTTCAGTGATGAAAATGTGTATCACAGTGGCGGGCGAGTATAGTTCACAGATCTGGAGATTGCATTGTTCCTGGTATGGGCATTTGTATGGAAATGGAAAGCCTTGAGATTAACGGAACCCGGAGGTCAGGTGTCTGGTCTTGCCTTGGAATCGGAGAGTTCTTTCCTGTCCTGTTTTTATTTTTCAAATAACATAATGTCGAACTTCTGAGATCTCTCATTGGCAGACAGCTATACAATGACTTCCTGCATTACAGAATGCAAGTATGGTGCCAGGTGCCCATGTGTACTAGGCTGACACAGAGCGATCTGATCTGGGAACAGGGGACTAACTGATTTGGCCTGTCCTGGAAGAGACCAGTAATGTGAAATACTGAGGCCTGGATGAGTGGATTAGCTGTAAAGAGCTCATCGTCACCCATCCACGCTGCTCTCTCTGGCTTACTCAGGAACTGCTACTGTCTGCCAAAGCATAATGATTCAGCAAGACTGACATTTCATTATTATGGGGCTAGATCAGCATTTCTCGGGCCTGGTCTTGGAACGGCTGGTTTTTTGACGCGACAGAATTCTTAATTAGGCTTGATTAAGCTGCTGATTACATGGAGGTTTACATTAAAATCGCATTGAATGCACTGCTGTATTTAAAGAGCAGCTATTTGTTCTTTGAATGTTAGCATTCACAGGTGGCTTGGTGGACACTTCTGCTTTAAAAAATCTATGTACTTGGAAGAACTTGAGAAAACCCACAGTGTTCATCTAATCAGACAAACTCGACATCGACAGTTATCTTCCAGTGTGTCCAGTTCAGAGTTAGGGTTACTGAAACTGGCCAGTTACACGCATCGCTATCTTCAGGTGTACAGTTGAGGACCATGTGGAATCTTCCATTTCCATGGAGACACCACTGACCAACAGCAGAGCTGCACTGATTGCTGTTTTCAAGAGACGTCGCCCCCATTTTACGTGTGTTTAATGAGCACCTGTATGGTCATACTTCTGTGCTCTGATCTTTAAAGGTGGGATGATTTTTTTTATAAGAGAACCAGTCAAGGGGCACCAGCGAAAATAGCTTGTTAGCGTATTTCTTTGTTTTGGCCGGTGAACAGTCAACTTCTGTATGAGGAACAGGCACACATATCAAAACAGTATGTGAAAAGAGACTCTTCTAATGGCGTTTACAATGGAAAATCAAATACTTTTTGGTTACACGTGTTGTCTTAATTTATTTCTAATTAGTCCTTTACAGCTTCCTGTTGTCTGTTAAAGTCTGTTGTGTTCACATCACAGTAAACCTAATAATTTTCAATTCGAACAAAAGAAGAAAATAGTGAGAAATGCTTTTTGTTCACTGATGCTGGTATTTTAAGTTAGGGGGGAAAAGCAGATTTTAAGTTATAAATCTAGATTCCTGTGCCTGCATGTATCAAAATGTGGAATACACCTCCAATGATAAATTATTCATTAGGTTTGGGGATTCTTATTTAAAGTTTAATACTGCCACCTGTGAGGAAGCATATGGGGTTAATTTTCTACCATCAATGCCTATATAGAATTGAGTAAATTTAAACAAGTTTAATATAAACATCAAGTCAATATTTGCTGGCGGTCAACACTTCTGCTGAAAACCTGTGTGCGCAATATCCATCTAAGGGTTCTATCAAGGCCAAGAATCAGATAAGGTTTCACTTTGGGACCTTCCCATAATTCAACTTCCTTTTTAAATAAACTATTAATACTGGAGGACAGCAAAAATTCTTAAGGATTTCTAGCTGAAAAGCGATGTATCAGATTGGGAGCAGATGCGCGTTTGTTACTATTTGTGCACAACACAGATGGCCCAGAGGTGCAATGAAGATGCTGTTTTTGGTGGAAACAATAATTTCTCATGAAGGGGGGGGAAACAGAGTAATCTATAGGAAAGATGTGTCTGGTAATCTTTCCTTATGACATCAGTGCTCCCTGTAACACATTACTTGAGGTGGCACAAATACTTCATAGTAACTCACTCAGTAATAAAGTACAAAATGTGAACAAATATAGTAGCTACTTGAGATAAAAGATGCATCATGATTCATTAATGATGAACAGACATGACATCAGTATTTCACTTGTATTATTACTTGTTCCTTCAGTAGTTCACAAAGGTTTACAGAATTAACAGATATAGTAACAAATATAGTAACTGGTTGAGATAAAAGATGTGCCACAATTAATTAATGATGAAAGAACGTGAGATCAGTACGTAACAAAGACTTATTTTGTGGTTAATTAATACATAAGTAAGAGCATAATTCTACGTTATTTGTGCCTGCTTAAGGAAAGTTTAACCGTGTTCTTGGGGAACCTGACGCATTGTGTAGTACGTCAAAACAGCCTGCTAGCTGTGTAATTCTAGATTATAGCTCAATTGTAATGTTAATTACAACGGCAAGATGAGAATCTCACTTGTCTTCGCCGGATGTAAGTTTGGTTGTCGGAAACGTGGCATGGAGTTTGTGCCTTGGTTTGTGTACTAGTCCATTTTCTCACATCATTTGATGGTCTCCGTACAGCGGACCTCCACATTCTGGGGACTTGGCTGATCTAAGTGACCACAAGTATAAATTATAACCCAAGGAAGGAACCAGGCCCATCGAATATGATCACCTACTTAATGAAAAATCAATCCAGCTGTCGAACAGGAACTGATTTTTTTTTCTAATCTCTTATCGGTCGCTGTCAGAGAAAAAGGTTTTAAAGCTAAATTGACATGATAATTTGACACGAATGCTGTGTACGTCATTTTGGTAAAAGGAAATGCTCTGGATAAGGATTCTAGCTGCTCTGAGAGAAGTAATCATTAACATGTCCTGCTGCCTAAATGTTGTTTGTGTGATTTTGTTGACCACATGGATTTAGCACATTTAAGCTGCAATGACGGCTGGCACCTTAATGTTCTGAACCGTGTGGTTCCTGTGCCTTTATTTGTACCCATCCATGCCCATACGCATATTTGCATGAATGTTCCATATTAAAGTTCTTTGGAACTGTTGGGCAAGTGGACTAACGGAGAGGACTAATGAAGAACGAAGCCGGGAACTTTGAGAGGCAGAAGGTTGTATCGCAGCCAGGAAGGCGGGGCCCCAAAAGACTTCATTACAAAACCAATTCATCAGTCATCACACATTTACAGCAAAACCTGCAAGCACAAAACGGCACGACACCCATATGAACAATAAACACACAGCTCTGAAGTGTACCAACTAAATAAACAAGCTACCTATTAAAAAGAATTAAGCACAGTATTTTATTTATTTAACTTGTGGGGACTTGCTGCTGGACGTGGGAGCATATCTCAGCATTCCCACTGCTGAATCCAGCACGCTGACTGGAAGTTCATTAGTCCAGTCCAGGTCAGCTGGGCTGAAATTGCATGGGGCATCAATAGAATTGGGGCTGATGATTAATTGCTATAGTGATGTAAGTACTCACCTGAAACCCAGCTTTGTGGCCTTTGCTGTGGTCCCACCTGAACCAAGATGGTTGGTTAGCATGTGGCTGGTTTCGCGACCAAATAGAGGTAAATGGTGATGTGACAGAGCCCAAGTTTGCTTGGGGAAAAGGTTGCTGTATGTTCGTAGTCAGCTTGTGTGTAGACAGCCGTTCTTTTAATGAATCGTTGTCCCTTTTCTGTGAGGCTCTGCTCGTCTATGAAAGAACCATTAATGGCCCCATTTTTGGCATTCAATCCGAATTTCAGCTCCAAAGTGCTTGCGTTTTGCAAATTCTGGTTCTGACGTCGGAGGATGAGCAAATGCTGAAGCTGAGAGTCGGTCAGTGTTCACCTTTCAGAGGCTGCTGTAAGATAAAACATGGCAAACGCGACCATTGTGACACGTCTTCTGTAGAGGTCATCTGTGCTGCCGTTATGCGGGTCTGTTTTAAAATCACTTTGTTTTAAAATAACTTTTATCAGATTGGTTATTTTGTAGTGCTGTGGTGTTTATCAACTTTTCAAGAAGCCCGATTCCATTTTAAAAAATCCATTAAAACTTGTAAGCTATCTTAAAACATACCATACCCTATTACCGGATATGTGTATGGATAGAAAAGCATCCGGGTATTATCGCCTTCCAGATACATGAGAGTTGTACTCTCTGCTAAAAGGTTTTTTTTTTATTTCTTATATCTAATCATGAAACCAGTTTAAAGTTGTAGGAAACACTTCTCTTGCTTTGGAAAAGCATGACGTGACTCGCTGGTGTAAATTTAGAAGATGTTAGAGGTTTGGCTTTTCGTTGGTGTATAAAGAAAAGAGCTGGAATACCGCAGTAAGGGACCTTAGCCAGGGGTTGTACGTCTAGGTCGTTCCATTGAGAATGAAAGCCTTGGCAGTCTGTGGTTCCCCGCCCACTTTAACATTGTGTCTGTGCTGGAAGGGCTCACGCGTTGTTTGTGGAAAGATCTCTTATGACAAGCACGGCCTGTAATGGTGCACTTTAGCTCATTTCGTAAAAGTTCCGACCGTATCTATTTCAGACACTTTGTCTTAGTTGACGTCTAAAATGCGCTAAAGCGAGTTGCGGCCCCCTTGCAGGAGTTCTCCCCAACAACAGGCCTTCTCGGCAACAGATGAGCTCGCCTCGTTGATCTTGGTTACTTTCCCGTCGAAATAATTCACTAGTACGCTTCATTTGTTCTGTAGCTCGGGTGTGGTTTAGCGCTAAGCCGCAGATGCTCCGCCCCGTGCTGGAAACAGACTTCAGAGATCGGCGACTGAACGTGATTTATCGAATATTAGGCATTTTGTATTACAAATACAAAAACGCATTGCTTGGGTTTCTTTCTGTCGGACCCCTTCCTTTATATAATTTTTCGTCTGAAAGTCAAGCTGAAGAAGGTAAAATACAAACAGGAACTATTTGTTTTGACTTACTGCTTTTGCAATGAACCACCTACTTTTCTGCACAGATTTTTTTGAGGGTCCCTGACTGACTGTGTTCCCAGGTCACCCGCTTAAACCCAGAAACCCAGACCAAACCACAGATACTGGCTGTTAACCGTGTCCCTAATAGAAAATACGCCTGTCTTCCATCTTGGAATAGAGAACAGGCACATGAAAGGAATTATAAAGCTACACAGCTGTAAGTTCTAGGAATCCTATGATCATGGCATATGGGCTGAGCCCTATTTTGGGTAGGGTTCATGTCAGACTGACTCAGTTGTGCAATAGTGGGACAGGGTTACCCAGGGCTGACGATTATGTTTACAAAGAAATGTTCCTTTTGTGTCAGATGGAAACTGTATGGATGCAGCTTTTACACAGATCGAAATGGACACAGCTTGCCCAGAAAGCCAGATAGCTGTTTGTTGTCTGTTAAAGCGAGCGGAGCCAATTTGTTGTCACCCTTGTTTCAGAATGTTTTCTTTGTAAATACTTATGAGTTAAACATGCTCCCAAATTCACAGAGATGGCACCATGTGTAGACTGGTTTCCACTGGGTGATGAACTGCATAAACATCTGCGGAGAGGGACAATGGCTTTGTGCGTTTGTGACTTGGTGAGCCTTAGGGATGCCGGTGAAATGGCTTAGACTGAGTATTTATCTGAGGTATCCGGCATGGATTTCTTAAGTAGCAGCACATATGGAATTCTCTGGAGGAAGAGCAAGATAGTGTGCGTGTACCACACACAATGCAAGAGCCGTGCTCTGTGTTAATTACTATGCATTTATAATGAGTTTTGGAGATTACAGGGTAATAGAACAAGCAAAACATCACCATTAAAGAATAAATCATTTAACCTGATCTTCTGTACATGGTACAGCTGGTTTGCTAGACGCACTGCTACATTAGCCAAACATTAGGTATTAATATACAGCTATTTACAAAACTTAAAATGTTTTGAGAGGATGTAAAAATTCCAGACTGTTGGCTAATGTTGGAATATATCACATTATGAGCCTTAGCCCACCATTGAGACGGTAGTTGTTAAATGTAGAAATCTCTGAATAGTGTGTGTGTGTGTGTGTGTGTGTGTGTGTATCCTCTGTTTGGTTAAAGTTGAAGGGATCAGTATTTTTCCCAAATGCAATTGCCTTTAGCCCAAAGCTTCTGTGGTATCTCAAACAGGCCCATCTACGTACGATTAATTAATATTTACACAGTACCCATTAGGCTATTATGGGTTATTTGAGCACAGTATGTAGCCTGTTGTGTAATGATTGACATTTTTCTAATCTTTTTATAATGAAAATGTGTTTTGGCTGATGAGGCACTATAGAATAGACAGGACGGAGTACTTTGTGTTGCATGTACTTGCGTAATGTAAACAGTAAAACAAACAAGTGTTTTTTTTTTTTATTGAAAGCAGGCGGGACGCAAAGGCTGAATCCCATGTGGATTTGGGCTCTCGCAGTGTTTCCATCTAAATAGAGTGCCATTCTCCAGACAGATCTGGCCGGGACAGGGTGTAATTAGGAAGTAGATGCTGCATTTAGGCAAAACGCAGCCGGTAGGCATTCCCAAAAGGACAGCTACCCCTGAGGTTTGTGGCTTTCTGTCATCAAACTCAAATTGCCCGGCGGAGGAGTGGCACAGACTCGCGGGGTCTGTAATATCCAGGAAGCCCGTCCGCTAAAAGCATTTAAGCGGCGGTGTCGATGTGTCGAGAAGCGTCGCGTCGGTATATTTTTCCAGATTGCAAAGAGGCCGTAAAAAGCATGGCCCAGTTGAGCTATAATTTACAGATTTCCCATTTTTGTGGGGGGAAAAAAAAGAAAAAGAAAAAGGAAAACCCTTGGGATGAAGTTTTGAAAACGGGCCAGAGACAAGGAAGGAAATGTTAGCAGGGGTGTAAAGAAGGGCAGCTGACCAAAACAAGTAGGGTAACAGATCTATACCTGTCCCTGCGACATACAGCCTCTTTATGCTCGCTAGCCAAACTTTATCGAAGGATTATTTTTCAGCTACGTGGTGAAAAGTTGACGGGTGAGGGACTGCATGTCGAGGGAGGGGGGCTTACTCCCCAGGGTCCCCATTGCCTAGTGAATATATTTGTTTGCCCCTGAAGGCCAGGGAGGACGGGGGAGGGGGGCATCCCAGGAAGGAGAGTCAGTCTTTTGTTTCTGTTGATTTTCCTTTGCCTGTCCCTCATTCACGTGTGAAGGCATTAAAGTGTGATGTGTTCTTGCCGTGTGCCAGTTAACTCAGCCCCCCCCCCCCCCCCCCCCCCCGCCTTCTACACCCACACCCCCCACCTCCGCCCCCCTACTGCCCGACACACCGCCCCCCTCTCACTCTTGGGTGACAGG
>JAOYFF010000081.1:3202420-3214863 GCA_025773925.1 Cryptomyrus ogoouensis
ATATAATTCAGCTTTTTCTGCTGACATGCATTGTTCACTAAATCTTAAACCTAATTTCCGCTTTAGTTCATGCTATCGTCATGTGTAGTACCCTTTATGTAAATAGCTGAACACGCATGCACATTATCACACTTGAAAAGGCAGCATGCAGTGGGATCTCTTCTTGCTGAGATAATGAGATCAATGATGGCGTTTAGCTCCCCCTCAAAGCATGCATTCGTGTGGGGCCCCTGAGGCCTGGGTCCCTCTGTTGGACACAAGCAGTCATTACACTAAGGGACGCCAGGGGGCCCCAAAGTGTCTTTTTGAATGGTGCCCACCCCAAAAAAACAAAAAAACAAATCTACCATATGTTGAAATCTATCTGTCTTGTTGGTTTACGCATGTATCAATAAAATGGCATTTTATGATTCAAGAGGTTTGGCTTAAAGAGTAAGGAGCTGCGTGTTTTGTCTAATTCTGGGGGGAAAAAAACAGGTTCTTTACATGTTTAGGGTTGTTTACACAAGTGTTAGCAAGCCGTTCCCTACTGTTGAGTATATCACAGCACCTACGCCTGAAGGGAGTTCAGGACCTTATACAGCTCTCACAATAGGCGACTTTGTGTCCAAAGCAGCCCAGTACACCTCTTGATCTCCCTCCTCCTCCACGTATCTGTTTCCTGTTTTCTTTAGTTGTAAATGAGGTTTATTTTTGTGGTGTTGGACACAGTGGGGAAAAGGGGAATCTGAGCAGCTCTCCAAACAATCATGCTAGCATGAGTTAAAGTGAACTAGCAATTGGCTGAATTAAGAGCTTCAGATCCCTTCGGGTTTAGTGAGTTAATGAGACTCGTTTTCTGATTAACTTCTTCCGTTAAAGTGCCCATCAAAGATTTTATGGCAAACATCTCAAACGGACTTTTGTTCAATTAAATTAAATTGGCCATACTATATTCATCTATCCATCCATCCATCCATCCATCCATCCATGCATCTTGTCCTGCTCAGGGTACAGCTTGTTGAAAATAATTAATAGTATTTTAAAAATGACAGTTAGATTTTCATGGATGGCTATCTTGTAGTGAACATAAAACTTATTTATCTAATATTTATCTTTACAAAAATAGAGGCTGACATTTTCCCTTTATCTCACCCAGAAAGATTGAGATCTATGGAGCCTGGAAACAGGAAAGTTTGTTGACATTAATCCTTTTTTGGTTGTTGCGATAATGAAATGGTCTTTCATGACATTATATTACCATGAAGTACTGTTGATTGTCCTTTTCCACCCCTGGACTATAGAGACTGAGGCTAGAGCTTACATCAGCCATGAGTTATGTGCTAATTTCATATTATACCAATTATTGAATAGCCTGTCATTATAATACCACACATGGCTGCTGATTAATGGGTTTTTGTCATGGATTGGATTTCACGCAAATTTTAAATGCATGAAATGGGATTTTAACCAATCTGGGCAGATAATGCTTGTTTGTTCCCATTTCCCAGAACTATGCTGTTGTGATTTCTTCATCCAAACCAGACTGTTTTTCTGTTATTCCTCTTTTTTTCACCTGCAAAAAAGCTTAGTGGTTGAGTTCTGATTTGGCCCAGACTTCTACATCATAGCTGGTGTGTTGGAGTTGGTTTTGATGTGTTTATGGCGGGTTTTGTGGAGGCCTGGGAAAGGCTTTGAGGCTGCCTTAGTGCTGTTTGGCCCGGCTGCTTCCCAGAGCAGTTCTTTGTGATGTCATGCAATTGTGGTGACCTTTGAACTCTTCGTACCTTTGTACTTCTAGTGCGGTTTGCATCTCTGCGGCCTGCTGGGATAAGCATTATGGAAAAGCAGAAAAGCAACTGAAAAAAAGAGAAAAATTACGACAAGACTACTACGATATTGTTAAATGGAAAATGGCGATTTTGGCAAGCGATAACTTTTAAATTGTGAAATCATCGCTGAAGTCAGTGCTTGTTGTACAAATATTTAGTTTTTATAGCACGATTTATCATAGTTTTTGCCAATGAAAACTAATAATGTCTTACATTATTAAGAGAAATTTCATATTGCATACACTTTCATTGTTTTATGTTTAATACCATGTCAAAATTCTGCAGTAAATCATGGTACTACCCACTCACGTGTATGAGAGTGAATTGGCAGTAATGTGATTGGCATTGGTGGCTAACACTGTTGGATGACATCTCCAGAGCAGGAAGTTGGAATCCTGACCCTGCTCCATGTTTGTGTGTGAGGGGCGGGGGTGGTATTTTACTTGTTACATGTCGTTCCTTACATTGGCGTCAGTAGGGGCATGGATACCCTGGCACATTCAGGTGGCCCAGCACTTGACAGGGACCCTTGCATATATAAAATTATATGGAATATTTGGCAAGGGGGCCCAAGGTGACATTTTGTCAGGGGGCCCAGAATTTCTGCTTGTGGGAGTTTTACTTACACAAATGTTCTGATGGCAGATTGAAAAATTACCGATCAGATTGTAGAAGAGGTGGACCCCAAGCAACTAGAGGAGGTGGAACGAAGACATCTTATTGGTTGGTCCCACCTCCTCTAGTTGCTTGGACCCACCTTCTCTACCATATGATTGGTTATCTCTCTGAACCAATCATTTTTTGTCCTGCCCTCAAAATATTTCTATGTTAGTAAAACTCCCATGTGTAACTGTAGCAGCATGTGTATACAGTATGTTGTGATGGATTGGCATTCCATCCAGCCTATACCCCTGCCTTATGCCCTATACTGCCTGGGATGGACCCCAGGGACCTAAGAGGTGTACTAGCAGGCAGCCCTCGATGGGAAATCAGAACTAAAATGCTAGTGTCCCATAGAGGAACTGACGAAAGAACTATATCTGTCCTCGTTCACAGCTATCCGCAGTGGCAAGCTCTCGCTGAAAAAGTTCCAGACTGCCGTCTTGGAGGGCAGAGAATGCCTAGCAACCATCTAGGGCTTAGCGGTGATCATTCAGCATTCTGTACGGTCCTGTCACCCATCACCCAGCGCTATTGTTGCCATTAATAAAATAACAAAGTGGCTGATCATTTGCGTGTTAACTTTGTAGCAGAACTAATTAAAACTTCCAGAGATGATTGTCACATCCTCTTGCAGGACGCTGGATGAGTCCTCTGGGTGTGATGCTAAACTAGTGGATGGAGGCTCCATTACTGCCGGCTGCAGCACTGCTAGTTTGTGTTTGCGGCGCCGCTAGCTGCTGTCCTCCCTTCAAATTAGAGGCACAATGCGGGATTCATGAGGCACTCGTCAGCTAATGGGCAGCCTGGCTAATTCCCTCCACGGTTACTGTCCGGCATCCAACTGTGCCCATCGTGGCATTATTTGTACAGATGTTGAAAATAAAAAAGCTTGCACAGACTCTGCTATTCATCATATTTGGTTTTTTTTTTTTTAAAAACATATTTACTATGTGGATATAAATAACTAACTATATATATGAGGGAAGACATGAAAGAATGACTGTCTGAAGGGATCTCTTTGTCAGGTATAACGGCAGGAACACTCAGCAGTATATGGCCTAAATTTATTCTTACAGTGTGTGCAGATTAATTGGTGTTTTGAAAAACCTAGAATTTGGTTGGTTACGGTTGCTTAATCACCTGACTGCCGTCCTCCAGTTAAAGCTGTCGAAGCTTCCTTAGCTAGAAAATCATTTTCGCCGTCTTTAAAATGTAATTTTTACACGGTGTGAAGCTTAAAACGTGTCTGAAGTTAAGGTGAATGAATTTCCCCTTTTGCGTTTATTGTGCAGTCTGCGTGCAGATACGTTGCGAGAATATGGCGCGGATTAGCTTAGGCTAAAGCTGACCGGTATCTGCTAAATGAGACTCGCCGGAGTCCAGGATCTTCAAGGGTTTCTCAATTCCACAAAGGGGGGGGGGGGGGACAGGCAGCCTTTCAAGTCAGGCAAATATTAGCTTTTCGTAGCTTGGGGGCACCTTAGAATCCCCCCCTGGGGTCTTCAGGGATCATTTAAATCCCATTCATAAAAAAAAGAAAAAAATCAGCGAGCAAAAGGGAGTCAATTAACTAAATTCATCTGTCATCGAGTCTTTAAACTGTTTGGATTTATAAACTTCCAAAAAAAGGGAATTTCTGGCTCCGGTTAGCTTTCGGCTGCGGTTCCCGTCCGTTCCGCGCCAGTTGCTGGCCAGCCTGACGGTGGGGAACAAGAGCCAGTGTTCGGCGTGTTTGGATTGGTGAAACGCAGCATTAATATGAATGACTTGATTGGAAATCTGGCACGTCGGAAAGGTACGGCATCCACCGAAAATATGCAGCGGAGGGGTTCCCGCTGACATATGGGAGCTCTGGAAGAGATTGTGTTTCCCCACTCAGCCTCAGATGTATAATACATCACTGACTCATAAAAGTGTCAACCGTCAAATATTTTCTGTTCCGTCTGTTAATTATTCTGCATTTGTAATTCAATCGTTTATTTTAATCCTATTTACACTTTTTTTTTTTTTTGCTTTACTTCACTCTGGAAAGCGCGGTGATTTTTTAGGCCATAACGTTGATTTGGAAGTTCAGGTGCGGACGCTGATTCAGTGCAGGCCTCTGTTTCTGCTGTTTCCCCGATACCCACACAAGCGTAAATTAAAACAGGAGAACTTGTGCCTGGGCTAAACGAAGTTAAACTTTCCCTTGAAAGGCCTGTCATCATCACTTTGTAAAGTCGAATTAAAAGCAGACAGCGAACAGGAATGCATTAAGCTGCCTGTTTACCTGCTGTAATCCAATTACTCTGGATAACAACACATTTACTTTTTTTTCCTTTCGAACTCAGTCATGGGATATAAAGTCATGGTCGTGGTGCGTTGGTGTGCCGGAGGGGTTGGGGAGAGATTGATCTGGATATCTGGTGTTACTCTGAGCACCTGCCGATGCGTCTTCGGACTTGTGTTCCTAAAAGGTTTCGCCTTTCTGCCGTAGATAGATGCTGATGATGTTATCACCACAGAGGAGCAGATCCACCTGCTGTTCAGTGCCAAGCGGACGTGTGAGATAGAGATCAAGTCCAAGAACAAGACTTCAGGTGAGTGCACACATGCTGAAGACTGAGCCGGCACAATATCCCCAGGGAGTCATTGCCCCTTCATTTTCAAAACCGCACCTGCAAGGCCAGTCTCCAGACAGTTGCTCTTCTGGCGAATATGTTTGCAGCTGCCATTTAGATGACTAGTAATTCCTGGTCCCACCTCCAGGATTGGAGGCTCACATCCCACCTTTAGTATGTGTTTGAGGAATTTGCATGTAATGCAGGTTTCCTCCAAGTACTCCCACAGTCGAATGACATACAGGTTTCACATATTGGTTAAATTCACGGTAGTGTATGAGTGTGTGAGCCTTGTGATTGGCTGGTGGCCTGTTCAGGCTGTTCCCTTGCCTTGTGCTCCCTGATAGGCTCCCTGTAACCTTGTCTAGGAAAAGGAATTGGGTCTGAACTGTGACAAAGTATTTCTGCACAATGAACTCTACACTGAACACACAAAATCAAATGTCCCTGTTCAGTTTACAGTATGTACATTAATATATGGAATGAAGGGAAAGACTGTTGTCCTGGAAGTCACCAGTCCAAACAGAGTGAAATGCGTTGTGGGATACAACCGTATGCTCAAAATGGCGACGTCTTGAGTGGAATCGGTGGACGTCAAGTAAACGTGGCCAGTTGTGGACGTGCCAAGCAGCTTTGCCGTTGAGCTGAGGTTGTAAGGGGAGGGCCGTAACTTGGGCTACTGCCATACAGCCACAGATCCAGTCATCAAAAATATAGGGGAGAACGGGCTGTCAGAATATATCATTCTCCCTATAAACCACTGCTGCCTCTGTGCAATGAACCACAGCACCTGCACAGACTGTTTCCAGAGCAGTTAACCCCAACAGATTGGCTGTAGAATCCAGCACGAGGTCCTTTATACTCCTGACCGGATTCAAATGCAGAGAATGATAATAACATGGACTGAACATTTTGTTTGCTGTTAGTCACCATCCGGTCTTAATTTATGTCCGTGCTTCCTCCGAATGATGATGCCGCCTTTGCCCTACTGTTAAAACATGTTTATTTAGCAGCTGCTTTTGTCCATAGCTAATTGGGGTCAGAGAGCTTAACCTGCTAACACCCCTGTTAAGGGCCTTGCTGGCCGGTGTAGCTCAAGGCCCTGCCTGTTCCAACGCGCACACAGTCACTGGGCTGCTAGGAAAATGTGTATATTTTATGTTTCCGTCATGCACGCGTGTCAGACACATATCATACGTATATTATACCGCAATGTTTGTGTTTTTTTTTTTTGTCTTTGCCTGCTGCCTGCATATTTTCTCAAAAGTCTGCTTTCATAGACAAATTGCAGTAGTGAAAGAAGTGAGGTTATTTATTTATTAAATAAATCCAAAAAGTGAAAAAGGGCAACCGATTCATTTGCCAGATCATAAAGCAGAAGGATACTGATAGAGGGTCCAGTAAAAGCAGTAGAGTCATAAACTGAGTGTTTGGTGGGGGGGGGGAGGAAGAAATAGTTAATGCTTTATCTTCTAGGGAACCTAAGGAGGAATTTCGAGAATCTGCTTTCTGGAAAATGCATTTAATTTAGCTGCACAAAAAACAAGATTTGCAGAAAGCATTTTGGGCACGTGTCATATTTCCATGGCTCATTGAGTCTAACGTGCAAAGAGCAGCTGAAAAATGCATAATTGATAAATCACAATAAAACTGTCTCAATGACTGTTATCACGACCAGGCAGCAGAGTCTTAAAAGTATGTGTTAGGCTATTATACTGACACTATATTTCAGAAATTTTTAAACTGTATGTATTGTCTCTTCCAAATCAGCCAAATACTACCAATTCAAAATCCGCATTCTCTCTAAAGAACCTAAGGTATTCACTTTGAATTTCAGCTTTATGTCCAATATTATATAAATATTTATTTTGTCAAATCTCAATACTGTGACTTATAATGGTCTTCTAACATGTAAAGTGATAGTTGCTTTCTGGTGAAATATAATAATAATAATAATAATAATTCATAACACTGTCCTCTTTGTTAGTACTGCACTGTTTCGCTTTTCATCTTATTTCTGTTTATAATAAACTGTTATAATAAACTGACACTGGTATGTTTGCCTGCATTTTTTTATTTAGATTATCATGAGGCAATAAAATAAATGTAAAAAGGATGTTATTGTAATTTGGCAAATGCGTTTCTTTGTCCTCTGTAAACCAGTTTCATATATATATATATATATATATATTGAAAATGTTGTATGTTTTATATAAATATTATAGCTGCTTTCATTTATGTTACACTGTAAGGGATCCAAAAATCCCTTATTTTAGGATTATTAAAAAAATTCTCATAAGCTACTTTGCGAAATGAACCTAAAACAATATAATGACACATCTTCAGCGCCACAAATATAAGCCTATATTCATACAGCCATTTGTGAATGGTTAAATTTGTCAGTCTGAACACGGTACAAACGCTTGATATTCACAGTTAACAATGATGTTAGTTACATCGCTATTTAGCGTTATGTTGTTAAAATTTGTGATTATAAAACAATCCATACAAACGACCATCATGAGTACAAACATAAATACTAGTTAAATATAGAAAGGAATAGATGACTTCATAAAGTGTCTGTTCATTGGTCAGTTTGATGTCAAATGCTATTGGTAGACAAAAGGTGAATTCCATCTATAGCAAAAAGTTTTTTTTTTTTTGGACAGCAAAGGTATATAAAATTGTATTGTAGGTAGAAGGTATATGTATATACCTATATGTATATACCTACATGTATATAAAATCTTTCTATATATACAGCCTTGGAAAAGCAAGACACCACAGCACAATTTTTTGTTTCACTCATTTCTCAAGTTATGGGTGTGTGTCTGTGAATAATATATTATTTTTTGCAGCCTGGCTCTTCTCTGTTTCTCATTAATGAAGGGCTTCTTCCTTGCTTTATGGGACTTCAGTCCTGCTTCTAGGAGCCTGATATGAACTGTCCTAGCAGTGCACTTCACACCTGCATGTAATGTTTCCCGTTCCTTTTGAAGGTCACCTGATGTCATCCTATGATTCATGAGAAACTGTCGGATAAGTTAACGGTCATCTCTGGCATTAGAAAGTCGCTTCTGCCCTTTACCTGGCTGGTTTCTGGTCGTTCCCAGTGTCTCCTGCTTCATCGTGTTTTTTGTGTACTGCTGTTTTCGAAATTTTTATTCTGGAAGCAACCTGCTGCTCAGCGTAGCCTCTGCCAGCAGAACCACGATTAAACTGGGATTTTAAAAATGCAGATTTGTTTAAAAATATAGAGTGGTCTCTTGTATATATCATTTTTTTCCCGACACAATTGTAAGGTGCGTTTGTGCACCATATACAGTTAGAAAATGATTTGAACCCTAAACCTTTCAGACAAAGTAATAAATCCCAAACTTACTGAGCTCACCCCCCCCGAATCATGGAAAACAAAATATATATACATATATATTTTGCATATATACATGCATATATACATTCGCATTTCTGCATATGTTCCAAAACACCGTTGCAGCCTGTCATTCAGCCCATCCGAGTGCTTGTGTTCCCCTTGGCTGAAAGTGCTATGGAACGAGACGCCACAGACTCCGGCCATCGCTCCTGGGTTTCCCGGACGAGAGAAAATAAACAATTAAAGGGAACAGTGCCCAAGATCATAACAGGAGGAAAGAAAGTCTGCACTTTGACTCCACTTCCTGAAACGTGAGGTTTGACTAGTATTTGTGCAGCAAAGGGCCAGCAAAAGGCTTTTGGCACGTTCCTCTGATGATCCAGGAGTGGCAGGAGAGCAGAAGCTACACAGCGTCCGCTTCATGGTGTTCAGGGCCTTAATTCTCCACTCAGGAGCTGCTCTTTGTGAAAATGCCAGTCGGGAATCGTGAAAGGTTGGGCTCAGATCTTTGAGGATGAACCGGTACTGGAGTGTCATTTTCTAATCTTCTGGTCTCCATTTAGGAAGAGGTTTCACTTAAGAACAGTTGTATTAGAACTGAGCATTTTGGTCAGCGGCTCATCCATACATAGCTATTAACAGCAGGCACTGCCGAATGTGCTGAACGCACGTGTTAAGGACAGTCCAACAGCCGAGGTCTTTGTTGTTATCGCGAGGCCAGTCGGTAACGCTTAACTGTGCGCTAAGCATGTTTTTACGCAGCTAAATATCCTTAGCAGTAACGTGCTTTTCGTGTCATTTCTTCTACTGTGCACTGATGATTATTTTGCCATTTTTTAAATTATTCTCACATATTTTAAAGGAATAAAGCTGTTAAAATAGCCTGTCATGTTCTGTTTATAACCTGGCTCAGGTGCACTCATAATACTAGGCAAGAAAATGAATTATGCCATCTTAATTCACCTGCTAAAGGCAGTGTGTCAGGATAGAGTGTGTCATTTTCCCCCAAACGGGCAATAGATGTGACAGTTGTGTCTACAGCCTTTGGGCTATTTAAGGATCCATTATCCATCATCTTGTTTAAGTGTAAGTCCACGTGCTGGACTTGCCGTCGCGCTACTCTGTTACTGGTGAATTAGAGGTGAATTTTCCTCCCCTCAGTCCAAACAGATGCTTTCATCTGAACCATAGATTCCTGCCCATCCCTGCCAGCCCCACAAGCTCCCAGTTTAAACGAAAGCCGCCTTAATGAGAAGATTTCATAGGTTTTACCACCAACTAAGCATGTTCCAGAGAATTTATGGTCCGATTTATGTGGTTATTATTTCTTGGTCTTAAAGACATTTATTACATTACCAGCCTCTCTATGTTTATCAGTTTACTCGTTGTTGTTGGTGGTGCTGTTGCGAATTGTAAAGGCTTCTTATTTTTTTTAATTGCAATGATAAAACGCTCATGTTTACTCTGGTTTCCAGGTGGGGGGGGGGTCAGTTTTACAGCCCCGGCTCTGTGTGTGTGTGTGGAGTTTGTGTGTTTTCTCTCTGTTTTGCAAGGGATTCCTCTGGCTACTCCGATTTCCATCCGTAATCCAAAAGCGCACCTGGAGAGGCCGGTTGGTGTCTGTAAATTTCTCGTGGCGTACGAGCGTTTGTGCGTGAGCGTGTGCGCTGTCATGGCACCACTTTCGGGGAGGCCCCTGCCCCGTGCGCCTTCGGGCGGATCAGGGAGGCCCCTGTGTCGCCCCGTGCGCCCTGGGATGGGTCAGGGAGGCCCCTGTGTCGCCCCGTGCGCCCTGGAACAGGTCAGGGAGGCCCCTGTGTCACCCCATGCGCCCTGGGACAGGCTGCGTGTATGTGCGTGTATGTGTGTGTGTGTGTGTGTGTGTGTGTGTACATTTTTTCTAATCTGTTTATATTTTGTTCCTCATCTTTTTGCATCGGTGTGGATGAAACTGTTTCGGTTAGCAGGACCAGTCTTGACCAGGACCTTGGTCTGCTTTTCTCTCCCCTTGATTTAATTTTTGACATTCTATTGATTTCACAGTCCTTGTGAGAGAAAGCCACAAGCTGACATTTTAGCAGTGTAGAGGGTTCCCGATTTATATCTAAAGACTCAAAAGAAGTACAATGAACCAGAGCTGGCTAAAAATAACGGTAATATATAAATAATCCTGTAGCGGTACGAAAAGGTTTCTTAGTTGCTAAGCTCACCAGGTCCAGAATATTGATTCATAATGGAGTAACAAAGGAATGTGACAACTGCGGCTGTTGGGGGCTTTTCCTAGGTTTGGGTTATTTTGTCACTGTTGAGTGTTTTCTGTCTGCTCAGGTCATTTTGTCATCCGGAACGCAGGCAGCCTTGTGCTCATGCTGCTTCGTTCCCAATTGTCCGAGGGTAAAACTGACCTTACATGGAACCTCAGTGGGTTAGGAGGCCATGCCTGCGAATGGAAGGTCACCGGTTTAAATTCCCGACAGAGACTGTCTGGCCCTGTCTTCTCCAAAAAACGGGTAAAACCGTCTATGTGTGTGTACAGAGGTAGGCTCTGGTGAGGGCTTCAGAAATAGCACCTTTCGAAGTGGGAACATCTCTGCCTGATTGGAGAGCAGCTGAGAGGGAAAGCAGAAGAAACTCATTGGCCGGTTTGTGCAGAGCGTAGCCAATTGCCATCACCAAACACGAAGGGGGCGTTGAGTGCGCTAACCACTATATGGATGTGTCATGACAGGGTGTAAAAAGGACCCATTGGTATTATACGGGTGTCCATGTAGCTGCCTGCAAAAACCCAGATCGTCTCACATTCTGTATGTTTTGCGAAGAAAGAAAAAATGTCTGACGTCTGAAGGTTTTTGTAATAGCTATGCACTACCTGTAAAAGGGCCAATGAGAAATAAACATCCAGAGACGTTGCACTGTGCGCTTGTGAGTCCATTCAGAGTACATTCAAGGACAGACAGGACCTGTGCACTAGCAAATATGAATGATTTTTTAAAAAATGTTTGAGAAAACCTGGGAATGTCTCTTTCCATGACTGTGTGGATAGTAGTTATAGAGTGAAATATTTGCTTCCATGAATTTGGCCCTTTTTATAGTTTTTTCTTTTTTTAAAATGTCTTTTTACCAGTTCATCATTCTTTTTATTATTATTATTATTATTATTATTATTATTGCTGTGAGATACGCGCAGGGCTTTGACTTACCAAAGAAGGAAATTTGTGGTACAATCTTTATATGATCCTGTGATGCTTAACTTTCTCCATATGATTTTGTTGGGTTCGATTCTATATTTCGATTCTATATTTCTGTTTGCTGATAAATTATGTCTTTCAAAAAAAAAATTAAAAAGTCTATATCAGGTATGTTTCTGGTCATGGTGTAGCCTGGAATCTCTGCTTGATTAACGGCTGGACCTCTTTATGAGAGTGCATAGATGTCAGAGTTTACAGGAATGGCCGGGAGATAGCCTTCAATATGACGATGACGGCGGCTTTGGAGACATAAACAGCACAACTTAATTTATTTCCACGCGGATCCCCGCTTACTCTGTATCTCAGATGGCTTGTTCAAAACCACCGTGTTTGAAAACATAGACCGCAGATTCTCTCTGACTGCTTTTGGTTCCGTGTGCAGTGTTCTGTCATTTACAGCAGCAGAACAAAGGCACCAGTCACAGGGAGTGCCGTGTCCTCGCTGTGTTTCCCCCAGCAGGATACTGAGGCTTGTTTTCTGCCTTCTGACATCTCCAGGAATGTCTCATAAACAGCAGGATCACTAACATCGGCACCGCATCGGATGTTATGTTTCTCGGAGTAATCATCTCCATCTACCTAAGAATATTTCTGACAGGCCCCACTCGATGCAAGCTGACGGTCGTGGACGGAGCTCTTTCTAACCAAACGTTGCAGAAACAGCCCATTCGTTTTGGGGGGGGGGGGGGGGGGGGGGGGGGCGCCCCGCGGCCCCGGGGGGGGTTGGTGGTGTGGGTGTTTTGTTTGT
>JAOYFF010000081.1:3221720-3246568 GCA_025773925.1 Cryptomyrus ogoouensis
TAGCATTTTTCCCATTGAAATGAATGAGCGGTCCCCATAAGGATATGTATACCCTACATATGCGTGCGTGTGTGTGTCAAAGCCTCGCATTTCATTAGGTTTGCACATAGATATCTTCTTTGATATGATTTGAATATTTCTTTATGATTCTTATGGTTTTGATTAGAAGGTGATAATGAGCATTTTGGGAAGTGATACTGGTTTTATACTGGCCAGCTATTGTTGCACTCAAGCACACTTTCTTGACACATTTTCCAGGTATATCTGGAGCTGTAGATTCAGTATTTTTGGAAGTCAAAACGCCATCAGATCGGAAGCCGTGAGCCGTGAGCATGCCTGGCTCTCATTTTATCCCCATTTTCCAATTTGCTAATCTACGTGCATCTGGTTAAAAATGTGACAGGGAGCCAGAAAGCAGATGGATTATTAGTTGCTCGAGTTACAGCTGCTAAATATAAAGCATAGAAATGTTCCACTATTCTATAGGCTAAATTATAGAGGAGGTTCTATGTTTAGATTTTGGTTTTTGTTCACATTTCTTTTGAAAGAGCCCCCCCACGCCCCCTCCCCTTTCATCGTTATATGTCAGACTGCCAAATGGAACTCGTCCTACACCTCAAGAAATAACATTTCAACTGGAATCCCAAACCGGACTCACGACCGCCTTACTGAACACATAATTTTCGCATGTATATCAGACGGTTGGTAATGACGCTAACGTATTAACTGGAAACAGCTCCATTCGTGCAATTTATTTCTTTGAAAATCCATGAACAAATCATGGTGTAATTAAGAACATCAATTAAGGGTAAAAAAAAATGGCATATATACTGTACCCATAGTTTCCATATGAAAACCCTGGTTTGGCTTTGATCTGGTTAGCAAACGAACTGCCAAGGCAAGGCCCTGCTGTAAACTCTAGAGTACACTGAGCTTCACAATAATGCGTAAGACTTTTGATGTGTAAAAATGCTCCTTTTAAAAAAATGTCCCTTTTGCCGATGCCTTGGGCAAGTGCTGTATATAAGGTTTTCCTTAATTCACTCATTTTTTATGATGAAAGAGAATGTTTTCATTGAAATGCAGATGAATGACATGCATGAAAAGACAGATGCTCATTGTGTGAGACATTACGGTGTAGCTGTAGTGGAGACTGTTGATCTGAAAGCATTTTGTTTGGATTCAGAATCTAGCTACTGCAGTGTACTTAAGTAATTCCTTTAGAAACTGAAGTCTTTCTTCGTTGATGTCATAGTGTTAATGTTCTCCGTGGTAGAATTTGTTCCGGCCAGGGCTGCAGCCAGGATATTTAAAATACCGAGGTCCAAAGTGTTTGTCCTTCCTTTGGTGTGCCCTGTAATGTATCGTGGTTATTGGAGTTGCAGAAAAAAATACCAAGAACTACCTCAGTGTCCTCCATGGTAGGTACAGGCATGGTTCCTGCTTTTTGCAAGTGCAGATTAAACGATTTCCGTCTTAGAGCATCTGCCAAAATGGCCACAGAATGACAGCCTGATATGGTCTGTTTTCTTGTTATGCTTTTCCCTGTAATTCAGTCTTGCGTTTTTTTCCGCCACTTATTGGAATCAACTTTATCTTAGGCATTTACAATCTACTGCGACCTGGGGCCTGGGTTTGCTAAATGATAACCATGGTGTCGGCTCTGGTTTCACCCTCTATCCAGCATCCCTCTAGAACTCCAGTCCTCGGGGACCTACAGACAATAAACATTTTTGCTCCTACCAGGAGCTGGGAGGGAGCAAAAATGTGAACTGTCTGGCAGGGAGCACAAAGGCGGACCATCTGTGAGTCCCCAACGACCGGATTGGGAAACATGGCTCTAGAAGGCCACAGTGATGCAGCTGCTGGATCTCTCCACGGAGCAGCCTCTGGCTGCCTCGTTACTGCTAGTCCCAGACGGAGGCTGACCGCTAGCCACTCCATTCCTGACAGCCCCAGTGCCTTTGTCCAATGTTTTCAATTGTGGCCGCAAGTTGACTTTAGCCTCCTTGGTCACCTAGGGTCAACTTACAGAAAACGGGGGCTTCAGATTTCAGTCCCAAAACCAAACAAAGATGAGGTTGGGAATATTGTGATGGAGGCCCTGTGGAAGTTTGCGTAGATCCGGATGTTATCATTCATTTGTTTTACTATAGTAATAGTAGTTATGTTGAGTAAATAAATAGCATTTAACATTTGGTTTACAAAATGTTGTTTTATTTGTTCTTTCTTTCTGGTGCTCTTTATTAATAGTCATTTTACGTGCTGGAAGTACACTTTGTTTTGTTGCTATTTAAACACTCATGTTAATTTCATTCAGTCTTTGCGTCGTTCCCTAAAACTTGGATGGATCATTATGTTCGCTCGTTGCAGGTCAACCCCCTTCCCTAGTACATTACACCCTAAATTATCCTACCCCCACCACCCTAGGCCTGGACACAGAAATTCTTCTGGCTTCAATTTTATATATTGTTGTCAGCTCTTCCTAAAACTCAGGTCCACATGAGCATTGGATTAAGGTCCTTTCAGAGAGCTATAAATATAAAATCCTTGTGTGCCAATGCATGTGTTTGAAGAATATGACATGTCCTTGAAAAAAAAAATTATAATAACTGTTACTTTTATGTCCCTGCAGGACGTCTTTGACCGACTATTTCTGATTTACACCGTGGGCTACTCTGTCTCCCTGGGATCTCTCATGGTAGCCGTTGTCATCTTGGGATATTTTCGGTGAGTAGCTGTTGTCTTGGAAGGCATTCATTAAGTGCACGCTTTACAGTCTCATTAAAGTCGCAGGATGGGTTTAGGTTCAACCAATCGTATTGATTTCATTTTGCTGTTGCCAGGCAACCTGTATTTGTATAGTTTCAAGATCCGTTGGTCTGGTGGTTCCCGTATCTTGACGCACATAAACCTAAATTAAATGTGAATGTTTTATGATGATTTCATGAGGTTATTTATATTAAAAAAATATGTCCATATTTGTACCACTGCCATACATTTAAAGATTTTGTGTACGTAACAACCACAAATCTTGAAAGACTTCTGCAAATAATTACACGCTTGCTCGTCAGATTTTTGCAAATGGTGTTGCACGGATTTAAATGAATGTAATCGTAATCTGTAAAAGAGGCTCCCAGGACAAGCAAAGCAAACAGAGGATTAGTGCATCAAATACCAAAGACCACTTCCTTAAGAGCATTTGGGTGCAAGATGCTGGACCAGTGTAGCTCACAGGAACATGCAAACCCCTCAGGCATTGACAGCAGATGGTCAAGTGTCTTTCAATGGGCCTTTCTTCAGTCATAATGGAGAGGGCCCTATCCATCAAAGTTCTGCTTAACTTAAATAATGAACATAGCAGGTTCCCTCCACAGCATTTTTCATGTGGTGTAAAAATACTTCAATGGTAGATCTCCAGGGATTCTCTGATCATCACACTGCTCAAGCCAAGCCTCATTTTGGGATGTAAGGGACCCCCCCCGCTCCGCCCCCATGCACCACTTAAATATTTGCAAATGGGTTGGGAGAAATATTTCTGGGGTGGGCAGCTTGTCAACCATGGGTGATGCGTGCTAATGGGCACAATGCCAAAAACCTCTCCCTTTGGAAACATACCATCCCTTCCCATCATCTCCCCCCCCCACCCCCAACACACACACACACACACACACACTATAGGCATAACCTTAATTCCAACAATGACAACCTTAAACGTTACCCAGCCCTAACCTTAACCATAAGCAACAAATACAAGACATTTGACATTTCTAGATTTCTGATTGTAGTCACAAATAATTTTTAAATTGAGTTTCCTCTTGTGGGGACTGAAAAAATGGACCCCACAATGTCAAAATAGCAGGTTTTTATCAAATTGAGGGGATATTTGGTTCTCACAATGTAATATATAACTGACCCACACACACACATGCAATGTGACCCCCAAATATGACCCCCTGCACCCAACTCACCCATTGGCTGTCAGTACCCCTTCACTGATTGGTTGAGCTATTATAATTGAAACCGATTGGCTTGAGGTCATGTGTTTGAATACTGAGATGGAGGCAGCCGGAGGATCTGTGCAGAACCACATTTTACTCCTAATGCAAGTAAATAGAACATTTTTAGAGTCCATTATTTATGCATATCCAATTTCTGATCATTATATGGAAATTACACACCATTCATCTGTTCATATCTATTATCTCTATAAAATAATTGTAAAAATTGGGGTATAATGAAAGGGTTCCATTAGTACTGTCAGTTGAAGCGTCTTGTTATTTCCCTTCCTATACTCCTATAAAAATACTTGAAAATGAGTTTCAGAGCAACTTGGCCGGTTGCGCTGCTGGCTGACTCCCCCCGAACTCCGGACCCTTTCTTCGCACATTCGGAAGAGGGTTCCGTCCTTTTCCTACACATGCTGCACCACACAGCGCCCCTCAGAGGTTTTCGAATATGAATGTGGGGTTCTCGGTTTACCTGGACTTCCTGAGTTCAGCCCCCCCGGTGTATCGCACACGTGTGTATAATGTTACAGTCACAGTGACACTGCGGGGGGGCAGAGGGTGAAGGGCAGGGGACACCCTGAACGGGGGCCGTGTGGTTCAGAGATGCTAATGCGGCGAACTCAAGGAGGAACGGGAGGAAGTACATGCTGACCTCACACAGAGGCACACACACACACACACACACACGGGGAGAATAGAGTGGATATGACTGAGGGAAACGGGATGTTCCTAACCCAAAATGCTCCCGTCACGATTTTAAAAATGTCACTTCAACAACCAACAAAAGAAATTGAGCTGGACATGGAGCAGCTGTAGAAGACACTTGAGTAACAACTGCAAAACAGAAACTTTACATTAACTTTTTATGACATCTGGCAAAAATACATTATCACAAATGAATTTTATTCTCACATGGTGACTTATGGGAACTGTAGCTTCCTTCAATTCATCCTTATTTAGCAGACCGCTTCATGTTTCTGTGCGTTTGTATACATCCATCATGCCACCGGCAGTATAGGTACAACATGCAGTTCTGCCTTTCCTTGTATGTTACACCTTATTCTCCATCATAATTACACCTATTTAATAGTCTGCCGCTGAAAAGATTAAAGGAGTTGAAGGAAAATAAAAAGCTATTTTCCCCCTGTGCAATATTGCTTAATAATGTTTCATAATTAAAATTCCCTTCCTTCCTTTTTAAAAAAAACTCAAATTCATTCTTTTTCCGTGGGCCAGACCATCTGCTAGATGCATTTCCATGCCCTTTATTATTCCAAATAAAATAGGCACACCCAAAATTAAAACTGAGATACCCCCCCCCCCCCCCCAACATGTGTTTCTAGTTTGATCCGTGGCGGATACTGAAGAAAAAATCTTCAGCTGACCCGTGTCTTACAGTTCAAACGTATTACACATCCTTCAAACGTGGTTTGTTTGCTTCTCACCGCAGCGTAATTGGGGACTACGCGATTGTTTACACCGTCTGCTGCAGAATCTTCAGCTCACGTTAGGAGAGTCTTTCCTCGTCGCTCAAAACGGTTGAGTTATGTCTGATCAAGGTTGTTGATGTCTTATGTGAGTCTTTTATAAGCGAGGTCTGGAACACATCTCGCATGGCGTTCATTTACAGTAATGCGCTTATCCTTAAATTAAAACCGAGATCCCAACGCTAACTCCACTGATATTTCCTATTTGTGTGTGTCTAGACAGATAGCACACGCTTCTTGGGTTTTAATGAAAGAATTGGCTTGGCTCTGTTGATTTGTTCAAGGGTTAGATCAAGGCATAGTCAACATTATTCTAAACCAGCTCTGGAAGACGCCTGGAAGGTTGGATAGCTTGACAGGTTGTTTGATTGATAAGCCACTGTGTCATTAAGCTAGCCACTCTGGGGAGGACTCACTCTCAGATCTGTACCACACATGCTTGCAATCCTGGGTTTCAGCTCCCCGCTACCCAACATTGTAGTTTTAAGTCCCACTTAGTCTCCCCCAAGTCAGCTGGGATTGATTAAGCTTTGTTTTTTTATTCCTCAAATGATGCACATTTGCGTGTGTGTTGGTTACATTGAAAATGGTGACTCTTGAAGATATAACTCAATTAATCTTAGAAGTAATAAGCAATATATATATATATATATATGTTTCCTTTGTTTTTTTCTTTACTCACATACATCATACAAATCTTTGTCTTAGTCTTTTATATTTACTCAGTCACTAAGTAAACTAGGAAACCCCGAAAAATCGATCGAAAGAGTGTACCATCACACTAATTATTCATCTTTTTAATCCAAAAATATCCCACCAACTCTCATCTGAGAAACAACATTTCCCAAATATGTGGAGGTCAGTGAAGGTCAGATTCTCAGTGTATATTGGGGAGGATGAGTTGTGATGGACTGGGAGTGCGATAGCCATCTTTAGTTAGTCGTAAACATGAGCAATGAACGATCTCACAGGAAGAGGTCTGCTGTGAAGGCATACTTTCAGTTTGGTCCACAAATCAATAAAATGTGTAAAATCTGCATATGGCATGGTAACTTTTGGGGAGGTACAAGTAGCTTAATAACTCAGTTACTACTCAAGTACGAATCATGAACGAATATATTAAACTACATGAAATATATATACCCATTATTAGCGATTAACCATGAACAAACATGGGATCAGTATGTAACTAACACTTAATTTCTGGTTAATTAATGCATTAAGTAAGCGTGTAATACTATATTATTTGTGTCCCATCAAGTGCAGTGTTACTACCTGGCATTTTGTTTTTACTGGACAGCACAACACTTGGCGGCTACTCTATCAGGTATCCCTATGTAGTACCAGGCACGATGCCCTTCCTTCAAGGGTTGTTGAGCTGCACGTTCAGAGAAGCCAATCTCCACCCCACTGTTGTAGCAAAGTTTTATTTCTGAGCTTGTGGTCTTTGTTTAATGACTCTGGCCGCCCCCCCCCCCCAACCTCTATCTTTCACAGGGTGTTTCCAGCAACAGAATCGCCACTGACTAGATGCTCTGTTTTTCTTTGTTTGTTTATTGAACCGTTCTCTGTGAACTGTAAACTGTTTCTCCAATGCTGGAATCACCATGCCTGGCATCAGCAATAACAACGCAAAACCACTTACGCCACGCGCCTTAGCCTCTCTGATGCTTAGCTAAATGGTCGGTAAATGTCTAGGCCCTGTTTACTTGCTGCATGTTTTCAGTCAGAGGGTATATTTTATGCTGTCATTGACCGTCAACTTGAAAATATCCTTTTCATTTTTGTATGTATTCAGTAATGGAGATCGGATCCGACATCTGATGGTTTGCATTTTATCAGAGCCCCTCTGCGGGTTCCACACAAATGTTTCAGCATTGTGCCTTAATCAGTGTGTCTAATAAAATGCAAACTATCAAAGTTCGAACCTGATTGCCATTGTTTTGATTATTCTACGAACTGATGGTATTTATCAGCTGGTTGAGCACAGTGATTGAAGTTTTTTTTCCAGATGTGAATATTCATTGGCAAGCAGTTTGTCTCATGTAAAACACAAGGATTTATGGGTAACCTGTCCACTTCCTGTTTCTCACCCCAGGCGGTTGCACTGCACCAGGAACTACATCCACATGCACCTCTTTGTGTCTTTCATGCTCCGCGCGATCAGCATCTTCGTCAAGGACGTGGTGCTGTACTCCGGTTCCGCCATGGAGAACATGGAGCGGGTCAGTGTAGAGGACCTGAAGTCCATCACCGAGGCGCCCTTTTCTGATAAATCCCAGTTTGTAAGTGCTGTTTGGACCTCTGGGTTCCTCTCACTCCAGCACTCCCACTCAGACACTCAACTCCATTCCTCAGGACCCCAGCAAACCGTGCAAGGAAGATTCAGAAAGTCACGCACCATTCAGGTCCACCTCTCAGGGAATTAATCTCAGCTCTTCATTCACTTTACTCACCTGTGGCCTGTACTACGAAGTGGGGTTACTGGCTTATCGGGGTAACTTGTCGGATTTAAATGGACTTCATATTCGTTCACTTACATTTTGCCCAGACTACCTTAAATCCGACAAGTTACCCCGATAAGCCAGTAACCCCACTTCGTAGTACAGGCCCCTGATGTCAGTAACTGATGTTTTGAGACACAGCTATGAAAGGTATCTTGTAATCTAGCTTAGCAACAGTCAAGTGTTACTCAAATCCTTCTTCTGTTTCCCACATTCTGGTGAGAGCTGTTGGCCAGGCACAGAGGGATTACATTTTACAGTTTTTCACCTTTTCATTTGCATGTCAACTGGAAAATCTAAGAATCATTACATAAAGTAGGCTATATAAAATAAACCCACCCAATAAAGTCTGTTAGATTTTTATTGGGAACGGTCAATATAAATGAATTTAAACTATAAGAATTGCGTTCAAGTTAATTCTGTTGTAGCATAAAAACATTTTTTGAATGCATGAAATGTATCATTGATGCCTTTAGCTGAACTTGTTCTTTGTGAAACGTGTCCGTTTGTTGCAGGTTGGCTGTAAGATTGCTGTCACCCTGTTTCTCTACTTCCTGGCCACCAATTACTACTGGATCCTTGTGGAGGGGCTGTACCTGCACAGCCTCATCTTCATGACCTTCTTTTCGGACAGGAAGTATCTCTGGGGCTTCACCCTCATTGGCTGGGGTGAGTGGATGACCAAACATCGGGCACAGATCCACTTCTGTGCAACGTTGTTCGCAAATATGCAGCAAACTGTCCGTGAAACAAAGCTGATCTTTTGGTGTATTTGTTACTGGCCACAAGTAATTGACACTAAGTGATTTAACTTAGTATTCTGTAAGAATGAAAAAAAAAATCCAGTTTCAGCTACTTCTCCATTACACTATCCTGAGAGCTTTTGGCAAGAAAGCGCAACATTTGTGGAACTCTGAAACAACACCCCAGTGGTAAATCTGCCATGGGACATACAGTATCTATAGCACATTCGATACTTTTAAACTGGACATCTGCGTTTATTTCCATTGGCCTTACTACTTGTTTGCATTGGTTTGTGTTACTGTAGAACGTGTTCCTGCACTTAATTTAAGGGGTACATTTCGGGGTCGCCGTTACAACACTGTGCACCGTCCATACCTTACATTTATGGGATTAAAGTTAAGTTTCATATTACCACCACAAGGGGTCGACTTTGAGCAAAGTGCAATGTAACCGAAGACATTGTTGTTGCTAAATTGCTAGCGATTATAACCGTAATACAACAGAGCTATTATAACATTGATACGTTTATTATGAGCAGTAATGCGCAAGTTGGTTAATTTTAATTTATTAATAAACACGTCACACAGCTGCCAAATGAAATAGCATAAAGAGTTCTTCCAAATGCAGATATGAAAAATCAACATGACACAGTCCTAATTACAGTATAAACGTGATTATATTTGGTAAGCTATATATTCTCTGTGCTGAAGCATGCATGCAGGCAAAAGGTATAATAATTGTGATTTTTTTTAAGCAACAGCTATAATCCTTAGCTTAGGTCGTCAGAAATGGACTCTTTTTGGACTCTGTGCTCTTTTTCATAGGACAGAAGACAAGCTACAGACACTTTTCATTTTCTATATGACAATTGCAGAATTCACTATTCACTGCATTTATTGCGTCTGCATTTAAGAACTGTATTTATTGCGCGGGAAGTAGCATGTGGGATGAGGGGCCATGCGACAGGCCTCACTGCCCCTGCATTGTACACACTGTGTGTATCACTGCTCTATGCACAGCGCATACAATGTGGATGCCGTGTCGTCCTACTACACGCTCTGCCCTGTACAGCGTGCAAACTCAGTGTTGTCATTTAAGGCTGTGTTTTTGACATTATATTTATGGCTTCTGTCGTGTTTAAAAACATTCGGATTTGCATTTTCAGAGATACATACCAAAGGGTGAAAAAAATGCGCAATTTCCTGAAACACCCCCATTTAGAAATTTATGTCCTGACACATTTAACATTTTTTGTTACTAATTTTTGGTTTTACGGTAACCCGGCGTAAGCACCTGGCTCGAGGCTGCTGTCTTCCTTTGTCTTGATAAACACCTTCAACCACCACGCCCCCTGTTGTCCATATGTGCACAGTTGGTTTGTATCTGCAGCTCTGACAGGGAGATATCCTGGTGATCGTGAACCTGATTGTCGGTGTTATCTTGCAGGGGTCCCTGCCATGTTCGTGACGGTGTGGGCGACCGTAAGGGCACTGCTGGCAGACACAGAGTGAGTGACCAGGAAGGTGTCCCGTCTCAGTCACCTACTGTATGTCGCCAGTGGATGTAGCAGTCAGTGTGTTTCAACACTGCGAGTGAACTTCCTTGTTGTAACACTAATGCATCGATTTTGGGATCTCCACTGTCAACGTCCCAGTCAGGCCATTAGGTAACATAGACAGGCACCTAGACTGCCTTCTTATGAGGTGCATCGACTCATAAGTCTGCATTTAAAAAAATATTTTTGGGAAAAATGGGTTGGGACTCTTTATTTTGATGACAGATCATCATCAGAAATCATCTGAGATGTCAGCTGCGGTACTGGACATAAGCAAATTACAGTAATACGAGCCAGAAAAAAAAAACAAAAATGGTGGAATATTTTTACACAGTATTATGTAACTAGTTTCATGTATAGAATATATCTCTTTGAGAAAAAAAAAAAATAATAATGTCAGAATCAACACAGATGTACAGAATAGCAAAGAAATTGTTTAAATACAGAAATAAGTTTTTATGCATATTGGGGTGACCTTCAAATAAATTAATGAAATTCCTCTCATGACACATAAAGCGGCCCATTAGTACTGGAATGTTCTGCTTTATTATGATTTAACTGGAATTATTCTGAGGTTATGAAATGGGCAAGACATACAGAAAAAGTGCACAAGGATTCCTTTGATCTGTGTAACACTGGCCCATCTCTGGGGCTGCACGGATTGCAGTGCTGATAAATGTTTGATTTATCCGACCACAGATGCTGGGATCTGAGCGCAGGCAACCTGAAGTGGATTTTTCAAGTGCCGATCCTGGCGGCCATCGTGGTGAGCAGAGCCGCCGCCGTTGTTTCCGCTGACAGGCGCGGAAATGAAAACATCCACTTTTTCTTTTTTGTACATTCAGCTCTGCCATTCTCAAAGACTGAACATACAATGGGTTTTTCTTTTTTTTTTTTTTCATTTTTATGTTTTTTTATGCATTTAGGCTACAGTCTCTACCACTTTCCTACTTAAGAGAAACATTAAGAGGTTAATGTTAACATGACCATCCATTAATAAAGTAAATTAGTAATTATACTAATAAATACATGTATGATATGTAACTACATACTGTACAGGACTGTGCAGAAGTCTTAGGCTATTTATCTGGGTAGTAAGTGAGCTCATTTTAGCATTATACCCATATACCCATTAAGAGTAAAACTAGTAAAAATGTCTTCTGTTCTCCAAAAGGTTAGTGATATCTTGCTTGGTGGCTCCTCAGGGCCACCTCACTCATTCCATGTATTTGTTACGTTTCACCATCAGCTCACTTAATTAATTAAATTAGTAAAAAAACAATTCAGTGAGGTATCGATTACTTGATGCAATTCTTCGGTTGATTTTAGGACAGATTTTGAAACAGCTAAACTGACACACTTTAGATGACCATCATTTAAACGTCATTATCATAGACTGTCTAAGACTTTTGCATGGTATATGTGCTATATATACATGCAAACACACACATACACACACAAAGACAATACAATTTCAGTAATATTACTTGTGCTTCATAGAGTAGGATGAGTATGATATCTGTCCATGTAATATCAGGCTTTGCAAACTTATTTTGTTCATCTTTGCCCCCAGGTAAATTTCTTGCTCTTCTTAAATATAATCCGAGTCCTGGCAACAAAATTGCGTGAGACGAATGCGGGTCGCTGCGACACCAGGCAGCAGTACAGGTGAGACCACTTGCATTTCATAATTACCGTGCCGCGAACCGCAACATTATTCAGCGCGTGATTCTTGGACGGCCTCTGGGGTTAGACAGTCAGCTAGGTGACTGAAATGTAGATGCCAGTTCATTAAGATACATTCATAATGGCTGTGGAAGTCATTACCTGCAACATCTGAATGAAAAAAAATACAACTTGAACATTTTTACTTGAACTGAACTCTCAACCTAAACGCCAAACATTCCGGAATGGCTTGTTGTCTCACTACTGGGTCTCTCCAGAATAGATGGCCTCTTTCCAGGCCTAAATTCCATAGTGATCCTTGTTTTACCTGGAACAAATTGCTTTAGCTCTGCGCTAGTTCTGGGGCTCATTGGAGATGCCTATCTGAGGGATATCCCTCTTTCTTCTGGCCCACAGGAAGCTGCTGAAATCCACGCTGGTGCTCATGCCTCTGTTTGGGGTGCACTACATCGTCTTCATGGCTATGCCCTATACAGAGGTGTCTGGGGTGCCCTGGCAGATCCAGATGCATTACGAGATGCTTTTCAACTCATTCCAGGTATTCAAAGGGGACCTTCGTGGTTTATATGAAGAATAGGGTCTTGCTGACTTTTTTCTGGAGAGAGCATGCTTGTATGGATAACTAATGTATGTAAAACTAATTGTAATATTGCAGAATGATTTGTCTTTAGTGTATGTATTAGGTCTAGGCAGGGGCGCCGTAAAGGGGGGAAAAGTTAGGACGATTCCAAGGGCCCTGGAGTGACGGGGGCCTTAAATAATTTGGTAAATAACTGAATTGCTCTGGATTGGGGGCCCCAGTATGATATGTTTCTTGGGGCCCAAAATTTTTAGCAGCGCCCCTGGGTCTAGGTAATGTATGCATGGTGAAATGTCAAGTGAATTATTAATCTTGCACATCATATTTTGCATTTAGTTTGGGTAATACTTGTGTTGGATCATAAATACGATGGCACAGTTAAAGTCTCATTCTCTTTGGATTCATGGATATCTGTCTCTTTTAAAGGGATTCTTTGTGGCGATCATATACTGCTTCTGCAATGGAGAGGTGAGTACATCAAAGAAAATAGCTTAAATGAGCCTTGTCAGCTTCAGGATAAGTTTACAGGATAAGTTTCCAGCTCCAGGAAAAAATACATATTTTATATATTCATATTAGTGCTGAATATATTGGTTCATCTGGTATACTGGTTTTAATTTCCCATACAGTACACATTTTTCATATACCGTCATACCGTAGTATAGCTGAAACAGCTGTACTGCTTCAATATGCAGCAAACTATAAAATAATCTTTGCCACTAGACGCACTTTGGATCAGTGTTACAGTCATATCTTCATAACACAACGTCCATCCATCCATTTTCTGTAACTGCGTGTCCTGTTCAGGGTCACGGGGGTCTGGAGTCTATCCTGGAGGCTACGGGCTCAAGGCAGCGAACAACCCAGGATGGGGGGCCAGCCTATCGCAGGACACACTCACACACCAGTCACTCACACAGGCACACCTATGGGCAATCTGGTAACTCACAGTTAATCTCAGCATTGAAATGGTTTACTCCTGGTCCCAGAGGTGTGAGGCATCAGTGCTAACCACTGTGTCACCGTGCCCCCCCCCCCCCCCCATAACACAATAGTGTAGTATGTATAGCTACTGCTTCAGTCTGTGCCTGAAAAATTGGATTATATGCAGTATAATTAGGTATGCAATTAAATTCATATTGCTAAAGCAAAATCCCTAACATTTATCACGATAGTAATTATTAAAATCAATCCGATTAAGCAAACATGTTGTTACCAAGCTAAATATATCGTTTTGATCAATTCAACACGCCGCTATCTATAATCTAGTAAAACATAAGTGAAACAATGCTTATCAAGTACGCGGTTATAATCAATAAAACATCTTGCAATCGAGCTGAATATATTTTAATAATGTAAGAAAACGTTGCTTATACTATCAAGCTAAGTGTAAAAGATTTTTATTGAAATTAATAAAAAGGCACTTTTTTAAAAAACATCGGTAAATGTATTTTAATGATATAAACGCTTGCAGCTGCGATAAAGGTGAAAAATGTTTTATTATGTGAAAAGTGATATACCGTGAAATTGCAACGATCTTCAAAAATACCGTGATACAATTTTTTGGTCATACCGCCCATAACCTATTCATGTGTATCATTTCTGAGTAAGAAAGATGACACAAAATAAAATTAGTAATTAAAAAACCATCTGTATCAAATTAAAATGTACAGGCAGAGACATGGCCATTCCTGCTATAGGCAGAGGAGACAGCTGGCTTGGGGCCCTGAATTACCTGCATTGCGGAGGGAGTGAGAAAATCATCAGTTTTCTTGGTAGGTTGGGTCCCAAGTAACAATTTAATTAGGGTCCCTGAAAAGGTAGAGCCGGCCCTGATCACACGCGCTGCCATGAGTCGTAACGATTATGACGTGCAGACGAGAGTGATGAGGGAGTGAGACGCCCATTATGTACGATGCAGCTCAGGGCATGGACCATGTTTTTATCACGCTTACACTTCACTATTGCACTGCATTACTACAGCCCTGCGTCTCTCACTGATGGGAAACTGGCAACTTTCTGTCATGTCGTTATGATACAAATACCGTAATTCATTCAAGGTTAATATGTAGGGATATATTAAGGATAGCCTGGTAACTCGCAGCTTCAGGGCTGCGGGTACAAATCGCACCTCTTCTGTTTCTGTGCAGTTTTCACGTTTAGGTTGCTTGTTTGATTACTGAATTGCATTGTCTTTATGTGTGTGTCATGCCATGGACTGATCTTCCGTCCAGGGTGTTCATCAGCCATGCGCCAGATGCTTTCTCAGTTAGGCTCCACCCCCTCTGACCCTTATTTGAATAAGCAGTGGGAAGAAGGATAAACAGTAGTGATTTCCGTCTCTGTGTGCCATTCTGTGCTTTATCAAACCTGGAGTAATCTAAATAATGGATGTAAATCCATGGAAGACGATATTTTTTCTTTCTTTCCAGGACAATTGAGTTTGCGAAAGCAAAGTATGCGCTCTAAAAGCAGACGGAGCAGTGACCAATAGCAGTACTTTAGCCATCTTGCGAAATATCACTGTTAACGTTCGATCAGTTTTTAGGTTTATCTAGTTACAAGCTCAGGGTATGGCACCATGACCTAGTAACAATCGGGAATGATGTTAGGCATGGAAGACATGTTTGAATCGCCTTTTAATCTGACCGTGAACACGCATCTCTGAAAAGAGAACCAAAATTCTTCATGTTCCGTGATTGTCTGTATTCTGATATACTTTTAGGTGCAGGCAGAAATCAAGAAGTCGTGGAGCAGGAGGACGCTGGCTTTGGACTTTAAGCGGAAAGCGAGGAGCGGAAGCAGCACATACAGCTACGGTCCTATGGTGTCCCACACCAGCGTGACCAACGTGACTGCGAGGGGCCCCTTGGCCCTGCACCTCACCACCCGGCTGGGCCCCGTCTCCATCAACGGCCACCGGAACCTCCCGGGCTACGTCAAGAACGGCTCTGTCTCGGAGAACTCCATCCCCTCTTCCGGGCAGGAGCTGCACATCCCAGAGGAGGTGCACCCAAACGGCACAGGGCTACGTGAGGAGGACAAGCCCCCTCCACTGGTGGAGGAGGAAAGGGAGACGGTCATGTGACTCCATGCCTGTGATCAGCAGTGAGCGCCAGTTTTGAAGGGAGCTAAATCATTAGCTGCCTCCCCTCAGGATTTTTCTTATCGATTGGCTGCGGCCTTTTGTCGAGCTAACTGTACTGGAATATTGCCTCTGGAAGAGCTGGGCTTAGCTCAGAACGGACCGTCTTTGTTTTGGCCAGCATGCAGTGTTCAGTGGACCATCACCTCTGGGTTGGTGTCTCCCAGAGCTTCTTTCACCAGCAATACTGGGCAGTCCTTGCGGTTATAAACACTGGCTCTGAAGTCATGTAAGGTCAACTAGGACTTGATCACAGTCGCTACCACACACGTGTTGACCTACCCTTGGTGATCTCCTTAGCTTTATAGCATTAACCAGTGTTTTCACTGACTGTTCATATCATTGGCTTTCATTATATCCTTCACTACGCGGTTGTGGTTGTTTCTTCTGTCACCTGATGACTGTGTGATGGGACAGAAATGACCAGATCTGTCATGCTTACATTCAGGTTCGCTCATCTCAGGCCTAAAGCGAAAAGCATTATGTCATACTGTAAGATGCAGTGCCTCGTTGCACGTTTTCCTTGAGAAGAGTCATGGTCAGGTTAGTTCGGGGCAGATCAACAAACAGATCGTTTCCAAAAGCAACTGGATGTCACCATTGGAACCAAAAGTAAACCAAAGGAATTCTGGGAAAGTTCAACAGTGGGCTATTTATTAGCGTCGGACAGATGTTTGAGTTACTCCGTGGCTTATCGTGTGATGGAGCAGTGGACTGAATCCTCAGAGGACGTTTTTTATTAACCTTTGTCTAATTAATAATCCCTTGTCACAGACATACAGTAAGTTTGGAACATGGACCTCAGTACTGATTTCTGCACCAGTCCATCTATTGGCTCATTCGTTGCCACCAGACTTATGACCAAGAACTCGTTAAAAGGGAATGAAGCTATATGTATAACTAATGTTTAGTTAATTTTTAGTTAATGTTTAGTTAGCGTTGTCCTACTGTATGAGTACACTTCCAGTACTGTTCCATTGGCTCCAGGCTGATGTAATAATCTGTGATAGACCTTTCCAAATAGAAGCAAATTCTACACTTTCTTCTGCTTTGTGATGGGTCCAGCATTGTTACAACAAGCAAGAAAAGTCACCTCTGTCATCTTTAACTCAATTTGCATTGGTGGTGCTGAAATATAAAATTGGAAATTATTGTATGGTCACTGAGGCTCATCTACAAAATATATATTTGGATTTTGAACAGATTTGGGACCATTGATAATTCACATTCCAGTGGCTAAAATACCGGTGAATGTACAATGCGTAGAACATTTGGTCAGTATTGGATTTGTGACACACTGGTGTTACATGTGTATTGGCTCTCAAGGAAGTTCTTCAAGGCAACAGAAGGCAAACTGAGGTATTTTATTATTATTGTTATTATTTCAAGCAGCCAAATACCCCAGTAAAACTGTAATGGTTAATACTGGAGTTTGTGTGTTAAACAGTGTTAGTTGTCAGTCATTGAACAATGTAATCAAAATCAAACAAAAAAATCTGTTAAGAAGGGTGAATTGTTCAAAGATTTAATTTTTTGTACTGTGACACTATAGTGACAACAAAAAAATATCATATTTGAGAAAATGATACAAAGTTTCCTATGGTCCAGTGATATGCTGCTCTTGTATATATGTTAATTACTTACCTTTGAATCGCAGTCACTATGTTTACAAACATATCCATCTATTTGTCAGCTAATCAGATGTCAGCTTGTGGAGGGGCTTGTTTTAAAACAATGTACAATTAAACAGGCTGGGGGGGGGGATAAATATGTTTTTGCATTTGTTTAGATATTATTTTTTACATTAAGAAAAAATATATTTTGCAGTGGGCTAGAGAATGAGTGAGTGCTTTTTTTGCACAAGTTATTTATTTTAACGTCTTTCCTGACATCATTGTATTCTAATGTAAATAAAGAGAAGCAGTATTAACACTGTAAGGATTCTTTCTGTACTTGGCAAAAGGAGGGCTTTAATTCTGGATATACTCATGTAAAAAGGTGATCAGTAAATCATGACGTACAATATTTGTTCCCTATCAGATTTTGGGTTTAATTATTAATTAGTAATGGCAATTTAGCTGTAGCTTGCTTCACGGCATGCGGGACAGAGGACTGGAAAGCGGGCGTTAGGTGAAAAGGGAGTTTTATTACCTGAACAGGAGCAGGCAAACAAACGAGAACAGGAGGGATCAAAGCAGGAAGGCGAGTACAGGGAAGGACATGGAGAGACAGGAGCCGCATCATTAGTGACCGTACTGGGGATGACGAGACAGCAGGTACTTAAATACAAAGACTAACGAGGGGCAACGAGCAACAGGTGTGGCTCATCAGGGCCACGTTAGGGAGGAGACAGGAGAGACAGGCAGACATGATGGGCAGGACCCTTAAAAGCTACAATGAAGCATGTATTCATCGGGATTATAAATACAAGCTGTTCAGTCACATTTTTTCTTCCCTGACTTTCTCCTGGAAATCAAATTAAGGACTAACAACAGGTCCAGTGAGGTCATTCTAATGTTTGTGCACCGGGTGACCCGAGCACACGCAGTGCCATTTTATTGCTTAACGCTTGAAAGAAATGTTCGGAACATTGTTACCAACATGCCGTAAGCATACGTTGTTAAAGGGGCTCATAGCCTTATTTGCGTAACCCCGAGATGCTGGTTTGCAGCCAAGGATAAGCTACATTCTGCCAGGCTGATGCCATTGTAACCTGCAAGTCGCTCACTGACAGGAAACATTGTTGGACAGTTCTGCCGGATTATTGTTTTTCTTTATTTTGTGTTATGTCCAAAATCCAGGAAGAGTCATAAACTTTAGCTCAATAGGTAACTTCTTTTGTGTTTATATATATATATATATAAAACTTGTTTAAACAAGCGTTGGTGGCTGCTTTGATTGGGCCAATTGTATTTTCACATCCTTGTGCTCAAACATATCCGATTACTTATGACTATCGGAAGCAAAACACATTGGAATTCTACTAGCACACACTGTCATTTAACCTGTCTGACACCATCTCTGTCACATCTGGGCCACCAATGACAATACTGTGCTGGGTCACTGGGGCAGGGAGTGGGGGGGGGGCGGGGGGTATTACAGGAACACGCAACCTTCAGATTTTCACGTGTCTCAGTGTTTGACTGCCAATGTAGGGATCAAATTAATTTCAGGACATAATCTAATCAGGTCCAGACAGAACATCTTCCCATTCGTCCCAGGTTAGCCCAATTAATTGAGAATTGTGTGAAGGCGTCTTGTTCACACTCTTGTTCAAGCTCTGGTGGTGTCTGAAATGAAAAAGCATGTACATAAAGTGTAAAATGTGCTCTAATTTGAGACGTTTGAAATGTGGTGTACATTATTACAGTATTGCAGCACATTAAAGATCAGATTCAATCTCCGCTCCCTCTGGCAAATCCATTCTGCTGTAAAACAGATTTTCTGTGCTAGTTAGCTGAAGATGTTCTGGATATAATCGGTCCATGGTGAACCAAATTAGCATTCAGCATTTTGTGTTGTATTCCTCTTTTTTGTAAAATAAATATTGTCTGTTTCCATGGCAACCTCAAAACGCTAGTTAGCGTAATGATTGATACAGACCCAGATATGGAAAGTGGTGAATATGACCGCAATAATGCAGTCAGTATAAAATGGACTCAGTATAAAATTAAATTTCTCAAATGACTGCATGATTTAACATCATTGTGTATGTGTTTGTCTAAGTTTTTAATGACAATTATATACAGGTCAAATTTTTGTTATGGGTTATGCGATTGTCATTACCATAGCTACTTTGAGCAGATGTTTCCAATAGTTAATTTTTTAAAAGATATTTTTAGAATAATATATATATATATATATATATGTGGTTTAATTCTGTTTCACCTAATATTATAATTAAGATTACATTTATTTTACCCATTGGGGCCTATGTGTCACTGATGTGTTGAATATACTATTGCAATATGCTCACATCTCGCCAACATACAAACACTCCCCTTTTCCAGGATACTGAATGGACTATTCCAATTTCTTGATCATTGTTTTCACCTGTGTCCTGTTACTTGTTACATTTAAACCCCTGTTCCCTTGTTTTTTAACTGCAGAGTTTCTTGTTCAGGTTATAGTCTGAAATGGATTGTTACAATTTATAGCTTTTTCTGTGTTAAGAAAGACTTTGCCATGGATAAAGACCAGAGTTAGTAGGCTTACACACTGCCAGTAAGATGCAAGTTTTGTTGTTAGGACATCAGCTATGAGATATCACCCAATCCTTAGACGGATCAGGACGGATACAGACTACTGACCCTGACAAATTTAATTTATGGTCATAGATACTCCCAGGTTTGATCTAGTGTTAGACCTGCCACGATTCATGTCGTACAATCCTATCATCAAAAAAGCATGGAAATATTGACGCTCAGTCAGCGGCTGTCATTGCCCAGTTGGATTCAGTCGATGGGTCGGTGGGTAGTTTCTTATGATTTAATGGTTCTGAAGATGTGCAGTAATTGCCTGGGGTTAGGAATACTTTTCCCAGTGTTTCACTCTACCTGCATGATCTACATGCTTGTCTGTGCCTCAGTCCCAAGACATGGAAAGGTACATTCAGACAGCACTGGGCAAAGGGTTAATCCAGCCGTTTACCTCTCCTGTTACTCCCAGTTTCTTATTTGTGGAGCTGAAAGCTGGTGATCTTCGCCCATGTATCAAAAGAAGAGAATCACAGTTAAATGGCATTATTCATAGTCCTGGTTCCAGCAGCCCTCAAACAACTAAGGGGCGCAAAGCTTTCAAAACGTTAAATATACGAAGTATGGATAATCTGATACAGGTTCATGAAGGGGATAAATGGAAGACCAATTTTCAGTGCCTATTATGAATATGTGGTGATGCCTTATGGCCTTGTAAATCCACTTTTGGTATCTCAGGCTTTCATCAGCTGGGTTCTGCATTAGTACCAGGGGAGAGTACTTTTTGTCTACATTCATGATATATTAGTCTATTTTGGCCTTTTCAAATGATTATGAAAGCCAAGTTCCATTTCTGTATAATACTCCAGGAGCTAGCCAAAGATCCATCCATCATCCATCCATCCATCCATTATGTGCTGCTTATTCAGGGTTGGGTTGTGGGGGCAGCAGTCTAAGCAGGGATGTTCAGACCTCCCTCTCCCCAGCCACCTCCTCTAGCCCCTCCGGGGGAATACCAAGGCATTCCCAGGTCAGCTGAGACATATAATCTCTCCAGCATGTCTTCGGTCTGCCCCGCAGCCTCATCCCGGTTGGACATGCCCAAAACACCTCCCCAGGGGGGCATCCAAGACGCATTCTAGATTGATGCCCGAACCACCTCAATTGGCTCTTTTCCGTACTAAGGAGCAAGGGCTCTACTTTGAGCCCCTCCCAAATGCTCGAGCTCCTCACCCTATGTCTAAGGCTGAGCCCAGACGCCCTGTGAAGGAAACTCATTTTGGCGGCTTGTATTCTCAGTCTCATTCTTTCGGTCACTAACCAAAGCTCATGACCATAGGTGAGGGTAGGAACATAAATGAACTGGTCAATCAATAGCTTTGCCTTCCAGCTCAGCTCTGTCTGATCCTCAACCTGGTTGCTTCACGTTCAGCTGCAAACCGTCCCATTACATGTTGCAGGCCCCGATGACGCCAACTGGACAACATCATCTTGAGGTCCCCAAACCGACCGAGACCACCTGACAGAGTCCAATCCCCACTTAGAACAAATCTGAGTTATTGCTGGCAATGCAAACCAGGCTCTTACCTGGAACAGGCACATGATGGGCCACAACAATTGACCCCATAACCCATACTCTTGGAGCACCTCCACACAATTGAATTCCTTTTCCAGGTCCAGAAAACACAGGTAGACTGGTTGGGCAAACTCCCCTAACCCCTCCAGTATACTTGTGAGGATGAAGAGCTGGTCCAGTGCTTTGTGACCTGGACAGAATCCGCATTGTTGCGCCTGTATCTGAGATTCGACCAACAGACCCTGACATAGATCTTCCCTGGAGGCTAAGCAGTGTGATCCCCCTGAAGTTGATACACATCCTCCGGTCCCCTTTCTTATAGATTAAGACCACCACCCCAGTCTGCCAATCCAAAGGCACTATCCCCAGCTTCCCCATAGTGTTGGACAGACGTTTCAGCCAAGACAGCCCAACAGTATCAAGAGCTTTCAGGAACTCAGGATGAATCTCATCCACCCCCAGAGCCTTGCCACCAAAGAGTTTTTGACTATTTCAGTGACCTCTGCTATAGACATGGATAAGTGATCCTCTCCCTCTGAGTCTGCCAGCTTACTTCCTCCAAGGAAGGCATATCAGTGAGATTCAGGAAGTCCTCAAAATACTCCTACCACTACCTGATCCCCATTTGTGGTCAACAGTTGTCCATCCCTGTTGTAAACAGCATGCTTTTAAGCCCTGCTTCCCGCCCAAGTCGACTGACCGTTTGCCAGTGTCTTTTTGAGGTCAACAGAAAGTCATCTTACATGGTTTCACTAAACTCCTCCCACACCTGAGTTATTGCTTCAGCAACTGCCAAAGCTGCGTCACAAGTCCCCCAAGCTAACCAAGCTCTGAAGGCCTCCTTCTCTGGTGCACTTCTGTACACCCTTATGCTGAACATGGTGTTCCTTATGGACAGACTGTGGTTAGAACAGAAGTCCAATAACAGAGTACCGTTTAGGTTCAGATTGGGCCTGCCGTTCCTCCCAGTCACCCCCTTCCAGGTCTCACTGTCGCTACCCACATGAGCATTAAAGTCCCCCAGTAGAACAATGCAGTTCCCAGTGGGGGGGGGGCCCTCCTGCACCCCCTCAAAGGTCTCTAAGAAGGCTGGATGCTTTGAGCTGGTGTTCAGTGTGTATGTCCCCCAATCCGAAGTAGAAGGGAAGCGACCCTGTCTTTTACCGGGGTAAACTCCAATGTACAGGTACTGAACCAGGGAGGTATAAGTAGGCCCACACCTGCCCGGTGTCTTTCACCAGGGGCAACTCCAGAGTGGAATAGGATCCAGGCCCTCTCCAGGAGTTTGGTTCCAGAGTCTAACCCGTATGTTGAGGTGAGCCCGACTATATCTAGTCCGTATCGCTCTTCCTTCTGCACCAGCTCAGGCTCCTTTCCCACCACGGAAATTAGCCAAAAATCTCTTTATCAATTTTGAGAAATGTACATTTCAGAAATCTGGTTAATTTGCTTTCTTATCAATTTGTATTATAATTTCTGTGGAATTGCATGATTGATTTGGGGACCAAGTCATTTAACTTCATACTGGGTGTAGAGATCTACAGCACCCCAAAATGAAATGGCTCAGTGGATGGCAATTACGATGGTCATTTCTGCTCTGTGTCTCCTGTTGTTCAGGCAGGGAATGGGTGGTTGACATTTTCAACAAGCCAGCCAGAACCTGAAATGAACAAATGAACAAAAATTCCTGACTTACAGACGCATCTTTTTTTTGCAAGCTGCACGCCAAAAGTGAGTCAGATTTTGTTACAAATGAGTTTAGTCAAACTTAATTTTAGACTAAATTTACTGAGTTGCTCATGAATGAGTAATGTCATTCGATGGCAGGCCAAGTTTTACATGGTTGGTTGTCCATTAAATAATCTGAAATTTAGGTAAAGTATATTTACTCTAAATGTAAGGATAATATTAAGTAGAATTTTATGATTGTTTCTCTAACCGAACAACAAGGGAGTGACTATAGTATGGAGGAACCATGTGAATAGTACACAGGAAGGTCTTTTTAATTATGTTCTCTTAGACTATCCTGATAATCAAGTTCTCAAGTTATTCATGTGTTTGTTTCAATTTGAAAACTGCTTTTGCAATATGAAACTCACATTTCATCCAGATTCTTCTTCATAAATTCACATAGAGAGGTGTGCCATTTTTCATGATGCATGATGCATTTTTTTTTTTAGTATTTCCCCGAATCCACTTTGATGCTGCGACTGGTGCAGAAGTTGCAGAGTCGGTACTTTAATGTGGCCAAGGGGTGGTGTGCTGTGAAACGTCAGACGGTCGTCGGCAAATATCGAGGGGGAGGGGGTGCCGATATTGTGGCTGGAGCAGCTGCAGGCTGCTGCTTTGATGGATGATGAAGGTCTGTTGCGGTGCTCGTTCTTGGAAAAACCTCGGAGTGTTTACCGTGTCCCCCATGTCAAACTTCTCAGGGGGGTGTCGAGACGGCCTGGGTAGCTATTACAAATAAAGTGTGTGTTTGTAAATTTTTCAGTGTGATTGCTACGAATGTGCCAAGGTTTTGGTCTATACCTCTCTGAGCTGACGTTAATGTATATTAGTGCAAATGTTGATTTGACAAAGTTTGTTGTTACGGTTCAGGTCGATCTGGTATAATTGATTTGCAGATCAGAGAAAAGCAGTACTTCAAAATGCCAGATGAATATGGCGTTCGACATCAAAGAACGTAAAACCACGAGGGTGTACTGGTAAACAGGCTTTGTGAGTTACAGGTTTCAGAGTGAACATTGGTCGCTAAGAGATCCCAGCTGTTTCAGACCTTCCAGAACTTGACACAGCTTGGACAAAGGGCCTGGATACCTCTAGCTATGTCCTACAGGAGTTATGCAAAGAAGTCAGTGATATTTCCTTTTTAGATTTACTGGCTACAGTTATTCTTTACTTAATCTCCTTCTGCACAATGTCTGACCACAAATAGATACAAGGTCCCATAAGGTTGAAATAGAGTTGAAAAATCATGACTGGGACACAGCAGACCTAAGTGGTCATAGTAGATCACGTGTAGCTGTAGTAAACATAGTGACTGTCCTGCCAGCTTTATAATGGTACAGTTTATATCCAACTTATAATACTCATAATCCTTGACAGCAATAATAAACGTGGAAAAAATTCAGAGACCACAGCACAATATTTTGTTTCACTCATTTCTCAGTTTATGGGTGTGTGTCTGTGAATAATATATATTTCTTTTGCGAACTGCAGCCTGGTTCTTCCCTGTTTCTCATTAATGAAGGGCTTCTTCCCTGCTTTATGGGACTTCAGCTCTGTTTCTAGGAGCCTGATATGAACTGTCCTAGCAGTGCACTTCACACCTGCATGTAATGTTTCCCGTTCCTTTTGAAGGT
>JAOYFF010000081.1:3246724-3262085 GCA_025773925.1 Cryptomyrus ogoouensis
TACGTATTTTGAACCTGGAAGCAACCTGCTGCTCAGCGTAGCCTCTGCCAGCAGAACCAGGATTAAACCAGGATTTAATTTGTTTAAAAATATAGAGTGGTCTCCTAATTTTTCCGCAACTGTATGTTATGCATTTATGTATTTACTTTACTGAACTTTTTTTAATTGTGATTTAAACGTGTACTCTCTCCTACAGAGACAAACTTTACTGCATAACACTTTGATTTGTCATGCAGGAAGCTGCTTCTCGTCTTGTATCCCGCGTCTCTTGAGTGCAATAGCATATCTCTCGGTTACATTTTATCTTGGGAAATTAAGAGCATGATAACTCCCAAGCGTAACACAACCGCCCCCTCCTTTGGCTCCACCCTTAGCTTATGATGCCAGTTATATACGAAGGAAAATTACTGACTTGAAAACGAAACCGAAAGTGACTAAACAACACGAAGGCTATTCAGACAGTGGAGTACAGGTACAGTATAGGTGCAGTGTATCATGTAGGTATGGGACGAGTATGTATGATGTTCGCATAGCGTCCGACTCACTTATTGGACAGAACATAACCTGGATGTTAAGTGATCCATACCTGTAATATCAGTTGCATTGAAAAACACGATTGTATGTCCCAATGCACCTTCTAACTACTGGAGGATTTTCAATCATTGACAGCTGAAATTTTGTATTTTGAGAATTCGACATTTGTACTTCATACTATTATAACAGCAATCTCCATTTAACAGAAAGAGGTCTTCATTATAACCCTTATCATTTGACATAATGTATCTATTGAAATCCCATTAGATTGGGATTTCAATGGGTACAATACCGAGATCCTTCCACTAATTTGATAATTGAAATAATGTCAGTGAATCATCAGATTGCATTTGAGAAAAAATAGATATGAACAAGGCAGTAATTGATGCTTTCAAGTCATTTGAATAATGTGCATAAAATTTTTCCAGTTTGATACTGGTTAACAGTTTCATTACCAATACACCTAAAATGTTGCAATGCTGTGTTAGATAGTTCTGCAATGTTTTTTATTTTATTTTATTTTATTTTATAGGGATAGATTTTGAGAAAATTGACCTTTCTTTGCAAGCTCTTTTCCTGACAGTTTAATAATTGCCTTTTGAATCTGATTCACAATCTTAAATTCAAATTATGAGCACATTTCCCCATTGTAATAAGTTGTGGTTACTCTCATAATTAAATTATACATGAAGCTTTAATTGGCAGTCTTGTTCCCCTAGAAATAAAGAACATATTTAAGGCCAATTATGTGGCCAATCGTAACAAAAAGATGACCTTAGAATCCTATTATGGATGCCAGTATTCAGTAAATAATTATGACAAATTTTTCAGACAACCCTATTGTTGTGTGCTGTGCTGATATGCTTCAAATTTTTTTGCATGAATTCACACTTTGTGTAATATCATTCAAGTCGATATTTTCATGATACAAAAAGTTATCTTTAAAAAAAATTAGGAGTGTTATAATATATTACTGTAAGTTATATATTGTGTGTGTTACTATTTTCCCCAAGTTTACCGAATAATAATAATAATAATAATAATAATATATAAATATGGATACTTGTTGATTTAATCCAGGATAATTATGTTCAAAATGACAAAATCCTGACTGTGCAACGCTTTGCCAAGCTCAATATATAGACGTAGGTGTCATTATTTGCTTAAATAAACACTGGCTTAGTGTCTTGGCTGTTTAACAGGCAGATGGGATTACACTAGATTGTACCTGTCACACACAGATAACACAGTTAACATTTTTTCCATTATTGCTCACACATCATACATACTATACCAATTCAAAATATATTTCTATGTATTTTCTAGAATATTATTCTGCTACTACAAATGGTCTGCTGTGTTACTTCAGAGAAAAGCAAACATAAACGCTACTTTTCTCCTGTTTCATTCATTCCATCTACCCTAAGAATGTGTATCCTTAGAATGTTCCATCTGTAATGGTCGGCATAAGGTGGGGGATTATTCTATTGTAGGACAATGTAAATAATGTACACAATGTGAAGAGAAAGCACCGCTAGCCTGTTCATCTCCATTCTGTGTGCTCCAGAAAGCTTATCGGCGTTTTATAATAGCTACAGTCATGCAGACATATTGAAATCCCTCTGTGTTTATCTTGTGTTAATAAACAACCAAGGCGAATCCTTTGTACTTTTCATATAACTGACAAACTCACGGTCTGTGCTGGTAAGACATTTATTGACTGTAGCCTTGACAATAATTCAGAGTGTGAAATACCTCCTTTGACGTTATCTGAATCTGAAATGCGGTGGAAGCCTTTTTCCCAACACTGATAGGAGAAAAGGGCATTATTGGAAAAGCAGCGCTACAGATCTATTAGGCTGTTAATCGCTTCTGCTCGGATGGCTTGGCAATAAAGGGAAGCAGGGGACAGAGTAATTAGGAACATAGACTCATGACCTAAAGCTTGAGGTTTCCAGTCAAGGGAAAGAGCCTTGCCATGTTGCCCTGAATTAACCCGGTTAACATCCAAAATTATGAAACTGCAAGCTACTCTCTAAACACATTTCTTTCAGTAGCTAAGCGAGATCATGTGAAAATAAAGGAAATCCACAATCCCAAATACCGTCCCGGTGTGTGGTTACGGAGCAATTTTTGCATCATTCTTCACTTCTTAATAGCCAGTTTCTTGGTAGTGTTGGATTTCCTACCCTGTGTTTACAAACTGTTGGGATTTTGCGTCGGTTTATTTTTCCAGCAGTTTTAAGCAACGGTATTTTGGGTAAACTGGGAGGCTGAAGAGGGCCTACGCTTCGCTGAAATTTCTCAATCTGTCCTGTGGTTCAGATTTCCGTGCCACATGGGGCATGTAGCAAAGCAGAACATGGCTGCTCCAGCCACATTTGGACTATGTATCCACACTTCCTCGACGTTATGCTACGAAACACTTCCTCTACTAGCCTGATGCCTCCCTATGATCCCTGAATGTTCTTAACGTAATAGTCTTACTGGGTTTGTGTGTTTTCGCGTAGCTTCTTCACAGCACGTGTGTTTGTAACGTGATATTCGCCTCGCTTGTACATCACGTTGGGCAAAAGCATCTGCTAAATAAAAATAAATGGAAATGGAAATCTCCCTCTTGCTCTCCCATCTGAGTGAATTGCGGTTTTGTAAATGGATATTTAAGTGGATAAATGCGCTTGTGAAGAGCCCTACTACAGTGGTCCACCTGGAATAGATGTGCAAAGTCTATATCCTTAAATGCAGTTCCGCCGTTGGTCTGGTAATTGGCTTGCCTGAGCGGACCCTGGGTCGGCACCCTAAGGTGGACCAAAGAAGCGACGGATATTCTGACCTTTGGCGCCTTCCTTAATTGTCACGCTTGTGAGCCGTGGATGGTCCTTGAGTCTCTGCAGGAAGCTCAGTGTTGCTTTCCAGTTTTTGCAGGAAAGTGACGTTCAAGAGTCCTCAACATAAACGGTTACCCCGGATGCTAGATTTCGTATTATGTGAAAGACATTTCGGTGAATTGCTGAGGCCCTTTAAGTGGCATTTAGAAGACTGAAGGACAGCATCATCTTTAAAACTAATGTGATGACTAACCCTCCGTTTCATTTCCCTCAGCAGAAGCACCGTCCAACTTCTGAGTCATAGGGCTGACCTACATTTAGGATTTCATTAGAATAACTTCAAAACGGTCCTTTGAAATGAGCTGCGGACACTGGAGGTTTTCAAATACATTTTTTTTTAATCAACTAAACATTTTAAACCTGACATTCAAATGAAATAAAAAGCAATTTGTGTCACTGTCACCAGGTATTTACATCATGGATACGTAAATTGATTTACAACTTGTGTGTTTGTCAACATACATCTAAGAGCTACGGCATTTCCTAGGGAACATATAAAATGCAGTGTCTATAAATGATATTTAGTTTTTTACTAGATGTTAAGAAATGTATAGTGAAAAAATAGTCTATAGAAATGGCATATCGCTTTCCTTTACAGCTGATTCACAGCTGTGAGAGAACAAACTGGAAAGTACCTCCAGATCTTCGACTGAAGGGTAAATTGCTTTAAAAAGAAATGACAATCATATTGGTCTTCTGTGGCAATATCATCGTGGACAAGGTGCCCAGGACTGTCCGCTCTGTACTGTACATAGCACATGTCACTTTTTTTTGGCTCCTCCCTTAGCCCCGCCTTTACCAGCATCCTTGGCCCCGCCCCCTCCTTTGGCTCCACCCTTCGCGTTATCCCCTCCTTTGTCAGCCGCTCGCTTCTCCCCCGCCTTCTTGCCTTTTTCCCCGCCCTCTCCTTTCTTCTCATTGCCTTTGTCCCCTTTCTTCTTGGTGGTTGCATCGTCGCCGTCCCCTTTCCCTCCTTTATCCACCTTTCCCTCCTTCTTGTTGCCATCTTTCTCCCCCTTCTTCTCCACCTTCCCAGAAACACTGGGCACTTCGGTTTTTTCCTCAGCAACAGCAGCTGGAAAGGCGCAGAAAAAGGGAAGAAGAAAAAAAAAACATTCAAGCATTTTCAGTATTAGTTGCATTCGTCTCTCTTTCTCCTGCTTAACCAATGCCGAGTCACAGGGGTGCAGTAGAGGCAGCGATACCTGGCAGAATCAGGGCCCCCTGCCCTTCTCAGGGACCCTTAGGTATTTAAAATTGAGCCCAGAACTTCTAGTATGGAGGGTGGCTGGAGTTTTCCAAGCAGAACAGGGCACAAGGCTGGGGTACATCCCAGACGGAAAGTCAGTCCATCACAGGGCAGACACAGAAAGAGCAGGCGATGTCGAGACGTCGGTTTGCCTAACAACACGTCTTTGGACTGCAAGAGGAAACTGTACAATCTGGAGAGAACATGCAAACTTCACGCAAACAGGGACAGCAATTCCAACTCCCAAACACAGGAGCTGTGAAGCAACAGTGCTACCCATTGGTGAACATTAGTTATGTGTATTAAATGATTAGAAATGAAATATGTAACTGGCAGGACACAAATGCAGTATTAAACTAACATTCACAGAGGCAGGTACACATTAACACGAGCTCCATATTTAGACTAATTCAATTAGTTTTAGACTAACTTAATAAGTTTCCAGTCTGGGAAGGTCCCCAGGATAAACAAGCAAGAGGGGTCAGATTACAATTTCCATCCCATCAAGCGTATGACGGATTGTAGCTGAAGAATCTGACCCTGTGTTTGAAGAGTAAATCGCCAGTGTTACTGATACTGAATTTAAACATCGACTGTCCCAGCTACTGTATTTACATCATCTATATGGATGCTGCTCGTTCACAACTACAGACAATGAATTACAGATGCATTCCTTTTAAAAGACGATATCTTTAATTCCTGAAAGGATATCCTGTTCTTTATGCCGATCATGAGGTGAGTATACTTTGACTGTTTAAACAAAAAAACCAACACCTAATTCAGATATGCTCCTCTGACCGTTACCACGCTCAGCCCATGAGTCATGTGAAGTGCATACTGGACTTTAATTGGCTCTAGGATGGACTTGGAAATGTTTTATAAATCTAAATAATCAGCTGATAAATCCCATCCATGTAAATATTCCGGACGCCCGATACATTCACCACAGTGTTTTGTAATATAGTACCGCACTTGCTCTCCGTTCAGTTCTGCAAAATTGTGAATGGTAAGCCCAAATGTCCCGAAAATTAGAAAATAAAATATGCATAGAAATCAGTAATCCTCATCTCAGTGTCCTCTGAACTGCGGAGCATGGGGTTTAAATTACGCGTAATTGAGTTCATGAGCTGATACACAGGTGTGTCAAGCAGGAGAAAAAGACAGCAGGACGAGGAACAAGCACTTAATTTTATTCCAGTCATCTAGTTTATTTACAGTCGACATATTTCTGGAATCTCTGTCGCCTATCAGTTTGAGCGTTTGCACACAGTGCTACACAGACATCTAACGGGGATAGTGATTACGCTTCCAGCATGCTGTCTCCGTCGTATCGCCTGATAGTGATTACGCTTTCAGCATGCTGCTTCCGTCGTATCGCCTGCCCATTTAATGGTGGAAAGTCACTAAGCAGTCATAGTAGGGAGTCTTCTGGCACTTCCAGGCACCAACCGATGCAAAATAAGACATTTGGGGCAATACCCAGCATGCTTAGCTCGCATGGCCAAGCTTTATTTACCAAGAAGTTTAGCGGAGTTTGCAAAAACAATATGCATTCAGGGCCCCAGCTGTTATACTGCAAGCGACTGAAAGTCATAAACACAAAATTAATTCTGTCTATATCTGACCTGCAACACCAACCTACACCTCTTTCCCTGCCTGCTACACCCTGATCCACTCACAACACACCACTGAACTGGATCTAAGACCATACACTTTGCACCTTGCATGTTGTTTACACTTTACGTACATTGTTCTGTGTAAATAAGACGTCCTTTATACTGTATTTAATCTGTACTGGTTTGATATATTGTATTGTAATGTACCAGATAGACACCAACTGCCAGAAACAAATTCCTTGTGTGTGCCACACATACACTTGGCCAATAAACCTGATTATGATTCTATGTGACCTGAAACTCAAGATTTTTTTAAATTGTTGTTTTATTCTGACTATGTTTAAGTTTTCATTATAATAACAGATGAACAATACGCATTTCAGTCAAGGCGAGTCTTTGTAGGTGACCTTTAACAGCATCCAGAGATACATTCCCACATATATTCTGTAGAACGATCACTGACTCAGCCGAAGACACGCTGGATAGACCAGAAAAACATTAAAATATGAATCATTCATATATACATTTTAAAGTCCTGTTCTCTCACTGGGCTTTTGAATTCAAATGTTTTAGCGAGAGGTATACCGAGGTGAGGTACACACTTTATCCGGTTGACCTAGCCAGTACCAGGTGAGACCTACTTTTGTCTCCAGGACATTTTCAAGGCTAGATGAGCTTGTGCATTCAGAAAAGCCTCTTTGCATGCCAGCATCGCAGTGAGCTGTTACTTTTATACTTGTGACCTTCCTCTCCTGACCTGTTTTACCTATGAACTACAGTATACACACTATAGTGACTGTAAATCCCAGGAAGGTGTTTTCCTCAGACGCTGGAATCGCCTCATCTGGCACCAACAATCCAGTGTATATAAAGAAAACATACGACGAAAACGAATCAATACCTGCAAAGCTCCGTTGCTTTTTATAATGGATATAAAGACAACATGTTTATTATTGTTCAATCAAATGAAATACAATAATCAGGGGAATGTAAATAGAGAAATAAAGCAATCTAAAGATCATGTTAGTCATTATTCAGATTTTATAAATATGGTGTTTCTCATATGCAAAAAAATCATTCGCACTCAGTAGAATAATATTGCAAGGTAGTTGTTTTAGTTTTTTCTTGCATATTTATTTTAGTTTTAATCCAGGGTTTATATCTCTTCTGAAATCACATTTTCCATTTTTTTTTTAAAGTGTGATTACCGGTTCCCTGTGACGTTAACCACAGCAAGATTAATCAAGGTTTGCTTTGAGGGACACGGCGTCAGGCTGATTTTCTGGTGGGATCTTCAGGCCTAAGAATATGATGTAGCGTTTCTCAAAAGTGACGATGATTTTCCCAGCACTAAGCAATTATGTACGCAAACATGCAGAAGTGGAATTTAAAGATCATATTTTCAGACTTGGAATGTTCTTTAGTCCCACTCCCACCCCTCTTCTATACTTGAAAGTTACTTTCTTTGAAATTGTCAGTGGTTTTAATGGATTAGGCTCCTCATGAAGACAATTGCACAGTGAGCTGCAGTTTGACCCCTCAGAAACATATTGTTAAGCATTGTTTGTGTCAGGGATGTCGAAAATCCACTCACTTCCTGCCACAGAATGCTACGGAAACGTCATGCATAATCCTCGGGTTGCGTTTGTGTCTCTGCAGAATGCCTTCGCCCAGCCAGAAGAAGCCATAGATGTTAGTATGCCCCTCACACACCCCACAGGGGTGGATACAGAGTGCAAACAGCCACGAAGCTGTGATCCTGAAGAGATCCTGGTTCTTACCTAGTGGCAAGTATTCCAAGGGATATGCAGCCCGATTGATAACACAAGAAACCTCAGCAAAGGCTCTTGCTAATGATGTACTGCAGCATCAAACGTAATCCATGCCTGTCAGAAAGTTAGACGCCGCTCTCCAATCAGCTTGGGCGTGATCTAGTCACTGGAGAGGTCAGCCCTCTAGAAGCATTTTGAGCTTTCCTTTGTTTGTATTGATTTACATCCAAAGCATTCTGGGATATACCAACATTGTGGGTGCGGGGGAGTGGCTAGACATCTGGGGCCCCCTGAAAAAATGTCACCTTGGGCCCCCTGCTCCGGTTGGCACTTTCAGTCTCTCAGTTGATTTTGCAAAGTTGGGGGGATTTTTTGGCCCCTATAAGGTGCAGGCCTCACTGAATTTGTCATGATATCCGAGCCCCTCCGACACCCCTGTGTTGGTGTATACTGCCAGAATGGAGAGTCCTGTTACAACACTATTTTGCGCTTTTAACCTGGAGTGGGTTTCCCGAAAGCTTCGAGACATTGCAGTATGTCATCTAACACTTAAGATCGATCATTAATTAGCGAGGGTTTTTAGAATCCCTACATAACTAAAGGAGTTCGTAGTCTTGCTTGTAAATGTGCGAGTGCTCTGAGCCAATGCTGATGACGACATAATAACATTTACGTCGATGTTGCAATATAAAACTATAATGCAGGCTATAAATGCAGGATGCAAAATCGCAGTTCTAATTTGAATATAAGGAAATTCAATTAAAATAGAATTAATTGAAATTCACACGCATAGTGTAGGTACAGCTTAATATTTCAGTATGAATTACATAGCATGTTAACATAAACAGCATACACTGAATACTACTTCCAGTACTGCCCACAATCACAAAAATTTATGGCAGCAAAAACTGACAGAGCCACATTTGAATCTTAAGCCATAGAATAAATAATTTAACAGTTAATTTTTTTGGACCATTGTGGAAGAGAACTTCACGCAGTCATACAAGCAACCAAGAAAAGCTACTGCAGACTCTTCACAAATCGTAACACACAAAAACAGTTAAATATGCAACAACAATAAATATATATGCACATGGACGGCCCTCTGCTTCTATGCCACTGATGGATTCCTGCAGACTGTCGGTGATGCACATGGCCTCAGCGAGGCTGCTGTGTCCGAATCTGTGCATTGACCGCATTTCTGTTGCACCACTACATACAAGTTCCAGCTGGAGGGGATGCCTTGAATAACACTTCAGTTGGTTTTCATGCCATTGCATGCATACCTGGCATGTGGATGGAACCCACAACCCTATTCATATTTGCAGCCCCTTGAATCCCACTTGAATCCCACTTGAATCCCACTTGAATCCCATTCCCTGTCGAAAAAGGGTTCTTGGCACTAGGCCTCAGTGTCCGGGTGATATGCAGCCATCAAGGACGTTTTACAGACATTGTGACCAAGTGGCCTGGAAGTGCACATGATATCTGGTCCAGCTTTGGAGTGTGTCGGATTTGCTGGTGGCTGGTTATTGAGACATCAGGCTTCCTCCTAATGAATACCTGCTGACTCCCATGCTGAGCCCCCAAACCTTGGCTGAGGGGAGGTGTAACGCCACACACCAAAGAACACACACTGCTGTACGGCGTGCTCTGGGTGTGTGGAAGATGTGCAACTCCAACGTTTCCCCCTGAATGCTGCTGTGCTGTTCCTGTGTCCAGTATGTTACCCAACATCGCAGTAATTATTGTTTTTAGCCAACTCCTCAATAATTTGGTTTTAGTTGTTTTGTGTGTTTCTTATTGGTTTTCTAATTAGTTTTTTTCCTTGCGAAATATATACGTATGTTTATTTATTTTATATTATTATTTATCTATTGTACAGTCCGCCCTGTTATACACCGTGTATATCACACCGTGAATCTCTTCTAACACAATCGATATATTAGTACTCAAGTCTAATACAACGTGAATTGTGCATGAACCATTCCTTTGACCCGTTTCCTTATGGCATACTGGTCGAAGCGGTTTTCAAAGCTAAAAGTATTGAACTTGTTGTGCATCCATACGGAGCCCCTAAGAGGTCAGGGTGGGAAAATATTTATTGAAATAGTACAAAAGATTGAATTAATGGACTAATAAGTTTAAACCTAACCTATTCAGACATGTCCAGTTAAGTGTGCTTTAAGGATTAAATTACAGTTAACAACATTGAAGCTGTATAATTTACGTCCAGGATAATGAAGAATACAGTGATAGAAAAGAGGAAAGAAGGGATTAGAAGCAAGGGAACATTCACAGGCTCTTTGCTGGCTGTAACAGAACTTCTAACAGGAAATGAAATGGAGATTATATTGGGAATTACACACAGTCTCTCTGGTCCATAATCCTGTGGTGTACGGCTGTCGGCACGGCAATGGGGAGAGACAAAACACAGCAGAGCGGAAGAAAGGGTGCCGTCCAGCATAGCATAGCTAGAGGCGGAAGTCGGCTCGTCCATCCAGCCAAAGGGCTGTCAGTCCCCAGATATTCAGAGGGACTTCGGGAAGCAGAGGGTGTGGCAGGATGAGGTAGAGGGAGGGGTTAGGGTTAGGAGAGAGAGGGACCAAGAAAAGGACACAAAAGATCAGGTTTAAGGACACAACACAAGAGCTAAAAAGGGCATAATTTGTGTTGTTTCTGTATCCAGTGACTGTAGGTTGGATTACATTGCTTTGTTCCTTGATACTTGTCATTTGATTACCGGTCCCTTCGTCTTCTATGACTCTGCACTGACATAATGTGATTTGTTTGTATTACATCTTTGCCCGGAAGGACCAGGAAGATGGAGAGTTCAGTGCACATGCTTGGCCAGGATGAGCTCTGGACCCTCCCACAAACACCGGTCTGGATGAGAGGGAGGCCCGGGGATGACTTCCGGGCTGTGGAAGGTGGTATGGTCTGATGCACTACTGATGTTATGGTATAGCTGTCCAAGTAGACCTTCAATACCTCAAATGACCACAATTTCATTAGGGACGCAATCTCATCTGATGTATTTTCTGCATTTGTACTTAGTAGTACTTTATTATAATTATTTGCTTTTATCAAGGCCCAGTTTCAAAGCACAGATAATCAGCTAGACCCCAAATGAATCAGTCTGGTTTATACTCTTCTGATTGCTTTTGAACAAATAGATTTGTAATAGCATACACGAAACAGCAGTACTGTGTAATTCTACTCCTTGAAATGCAGTAAATGAAACTCGCCCATGTTCTTCTGATTTCTCAGATTTCAATTAGTTCTAACCACTTATTCTTGGTCAGGGTCATGGGGCAAAGTTTGTAAGAGCATATTGGAAATAAGCGTAGCTAATAATTCTGTATTATCTATAACAATATTCCAGGCAGGACAAATACTGGTCATCAGAATTATTTTTTGCATCGTTAGTAACATAGTCCCTGACTTCAATATATGAATTTTCTTTATTTTTTAGTCCTATATTTTTCTTGATACACCCTGCCAGTGGTTTTTGAACCTGATAAATGCTGCTGGTTCATGAAAATTTGCTTAGGAAAAAAAAAAATCCCTGAGTTTACACATATTTAGAGAAGTTGGGGACTGAAAAGAGCCATAAGGAGCGGGAGCGTGATGTCATTATGTGCCAGTGATTGAATTAAAACATTTCTAACACCTGGGAGTCTTTGCTAACAGCCGTAATTATACAGCACATCCTCATTAAAGTAATTACCTGTTCTACTTTCATCAGTGAGCCATGACATACTTCACAGGCAGAGGAGAGTCATACAATGTAAGAAGAAACCTTTAATTTCTGTTTATCGCCGGCCGCTTACCTCCAGGCACCTCTGTGAGCTCATTAAGTGGAGGCACCGTCTCCAAAGTGTCAGCGTATACCTTAGCTGCCTGCCTCTGGGCGTGCCTCGCCTCGATCTCTTTCTTGGTCCTGGGGATCCGGCATTTGAAGATGCAGCAAAGCGTTATCACTGAGGATAGATGTGGCAGGGCGATACCAATTTGAATTTTTCATTTGGGTTTTATTTGTAACAAAACGGAAGTCGGTAAATTAACTGATTTAGCGAACATTGAGGCTATCTGTTCATTAATTGCACCGATAACATGAAAGTGTATCATATTGGGCCCCCAACCCAGACCAATCCTATTATGTTCCAGATTTTTTATGGCGCTTTGGAATCATTGTGTGTTCTTGCTGCTGCGTGTACCAGAATTCCCTCCTGGGATCACTTAAGTGCATCTTAGTCTTAGACATCGGCAAGCGAAATAGCTGCTTAGTTAGCAAAGTTAGCTACATTTATTATTCAAATCATAAACATTATTTCACCGCAGAATTCAATCAAACTGGTTAATGGGTAACTCTTCAATATCACATTGACCTGTGACCTAACCGTCATTAAGTAAATATGATTAATATTACTGCTAGTATTATTAGGATATATAGGTCCTATATTTTTTGTGTTGTTTATTACCAAATCTATTTTGAATGTCAAATTATATAAGCTGGCTTGCCCTCATTTAATTACATTGAATCCTAGTATACACCTCTAACAGTATATAGCTCTTGTATCTAAACTAACATATTTATTCATGTAATACTTGTTTAAAAGGCTGTTACTTACCTATTGCCAGAATAAACATGGAAAAAACTCCAATGACTTGCCATAGCCGCAGGCCCCAGAAAACAACGGTTTCTGAAGTAATGGGGTCCGGCTTCTTTGGGGGCGCAGTGCTGAAAAGCTGAGAAACACGCCGAGGTCAGCGAGTCGCCTTGCGAAACTCTCGCAGCTACCGCAGTGTAATTTGGACAAATAGCTGCGCTTTAAAGCTAGCTATTTGTGTTATCGTCTCTCTCACTGAACCGAGATCTCGGTACCCAAACGTTAGGCTGTTGTGCTGAGTAGAACCACTTGTTATACATATGCACACTGATTTATCATGTACCATACAGTACTGTGCAAAAGTCTTAGGCGACTAAAGAAATGTTTAAATGATCTTCATGTCGATGAAAAACTATGCTGTTACGTTCAAAGTATGTTAGCTTAGCCGTTTCAGATCTTCTGCTACAATTATGCCAGCATTCGGAGTACAGACACAGGCATTTCTTGGCTCGACCACTAGCTCACCTCATATAGTTAATCAATATCTCATTGACTTTTTGTTAAGCAACTCAATTAATTAATTAAGCTAGCTGGTGGTGAAATTTAATAAATACATGGAATGGCTGAGGTGCCCCTGAGGAGAGGTTTGGGAACTGAAGTGATGATCATCTAGCCGTCCAACTTGATATCAGTAACTTCTTGGAGAACAGGAGAAATTCTTACTAGTTTTTGTGTTACTCTTCATTTGCATATGTTCTAAAGCTAAATTCTGTTTTTTGTTATAAGCAAAAGTCCACTTACTACTAAGACATTTGCACTGTACTGTGTCCTTCTAAAATCGAGTCGTTGGCTTTAAGTTCAAGATAAACTTAGTAGATATGAGTTGATTGACATAATGGAAGTTCTCATATTCTCCCACAATGTGGCCCTGACATGTTAAAATAAGATATCAAAATTCCCAATCAACACAATCCTGATGTGGAACGGGGGATCCACTCCTATGCAGGTAGAAGGAGCCTGAACACAAAAGCTAATCCGTTGTGTGCTGTATTGCCTTAGATAAGGGACACTGACTGAGTCCCCCCCCCCCCCCACCAAATCTAATAAACATTCTGTCATGTCTTGCTTCCGATCTATGTCACTTGGCCTAATAGGAGGCTCAGATTGACATCCTCTGTGAGCAATAGCTGCTGCTGCTTTTGCAGGAACTACGATATGAACCACATTTAGATTTATTTGGATGGATTTTACGGGCGTTTTGGCTGCATTGATGGTGGATCAACATAACTGAGCAGAATTGAGCAGAGTGAACTTCAGTCAATAGCTGAATGATGTTTTGTCCCCATTCTGATGACCCTTTGTATAGATACCATTCAACATATGTGATTCATGGCATTGTACAATATGTACATATACTACATTCTCTTACATTGTTATATATGCTATAACACTATTATATATAAGTTTTCTAAAGGGAAATATGTGACCATGGCGAGACCATCAGCTGCCCCAAACTAGCCTTGCAAGCACTAGTTTATCTATGAAAGATTCTGTCTTCCCTCAAAAACAAGACTTCAGGAGGCTGAATTATTTTATTAAAAACAAAAAGGAAAGTATGCGTGTCCAACATCACCCCGTGAGACATTCGAAAATAAACAAAAAAGAAAATCTCCACAGACTTTGCTACGTTGTTTACATCTACTCCGTCTTTCGAGAAGATTCCCAGCTTAGCTTAAACTGAGTGAGAACTTACTGCTCAGTCATGCACGATTAGCAAAATGAAATGAACCTGAAGCTGGCACCAGGGAGTTCCATTTCAGCGAAATAACTCCATCGCCATCGACTTTTCAATTATATGCAAGACGACAGACAGGCAAGCTTTTCCTGCATCAAGGAAGCTTACAGAGATAAACGGCGCCTTTCCGGAGATTTCGGTTAAGTTTGTCGTATTTGGACTAAGGGGCTACATTCTGAAGCAACGAGGTAGCAGATCGTCCAAATTAAAGCTCTGCTTTCAAGCCACTTCTGAGTAAACAAGTCTAATTGTGTTACAAACAGTAACTGTTTATGTACTTTGGATAATCCATTGCCAGCCCCAAAGCAAGTCTGCATACATTACATAAAAGCTGTGGTATATGGCTTTGAACTAGAAGTAAAAATAAAAATAAATTGTAAAAGTCTAAAAAGATATGGTGTTCACATATGGCCCAAAGCATCAACAGCTCAGCCGTAAATGCCATTCCGTCATACTGTCCGTCATACCGTCCGTCATACTCTCTGTCATACTGTCTGTTATACCGTCTGTCATACCGTCCGTCATACAATCTGTCATACTGTCCGTCATACTCTCTGTCATACTGTCTGTCATACCGTCCGTCATACTGTCCGTCATACTCTCTGTCATACTGTCTGTTATACCGTCTGTCATACTGTCCGTCATACTGTCTGTCATACCGTCCGTCATACTGTCTGTCATACTGTCCATCATACTCTCTGTCAAACTGTCTGTCATACCGTCCATCATACCGTCCGTCATACTCTCTGTCATACTGTCTGTCATACCGTCCGTCATACCGTCTGTCATACCGTCTGTCATACTCTCTGTCATACTGTCTGTCATACCGTTCGTCTTACCGTCCGTCAGCCTGTCTGTCATACTGTCTGTCATCCTGTCTGTCCTAGCGTCCGT
>JAOYFF010000081.1:3262185-3280101 GCA_025773925.1 Cryptomyrus ogoouensis
CATACCGTCCGTCATACCGTCTGTCATACTGTCCGTCATACTCTCTGTCATACTGTCTGTCATACCGTCCGTCATACCGTCCGTCATACTGTCCGTCATACTCTCTGTCATACTGTCTGTCATACCGTCCGTCATACCGTCTGTCATACTGTCCGTCATACTCTCTGTCATACTGTCTGTCATACCGTCCGTCATACTGTCTGTCATACTAGTGTCCTCATTATAATTTTTTAATGAAGAACTTCCAAAATATTTGTTTCCAATATAAACCATGTCAGTGGTGTACAGTGAAGTTAATTACAATAAAAGTAAATAAAAAAATATATTCCAGTTTTCAGAAACCTTTACGACCAATTCAGCATTTTATTTATTTGAATTCCTAGCCATCTGACAAGCAATTTAAATAAATTCCTATCCATCCCCTCAATGTGACTTTCTAATCTTGCTCGTAGAGGCTTGAATGAAACCTTTTTTTGCCTCTTCTTGACATCTTCTAGTTATGATTCATGTGCTTTTGTGACTCATTCATCTAGTTTCTGCTATCTGTTACAACAAAACATACAGTAGCTTCCTTCCTAAGCAAGCAGAATTTCCCCTTCTCAGCATTTAGCAAACCTGTAGCACTTTCTGTGACGCTAACAGAGGCCCGTCTGTAATATTGACTTAAAATAAAATAGTTTACTCACAGATTCATGCACAATCACACCGCGGAGCCATTGTTTGTTTCGCGCAATGGGAACAAAGGTATTGAAGATAAGTAGAGAACGAAGTAACAGCTTCTCTGTAAAGGTGGAAAGTACATTTGTCCCTGTGTTTAAGTGCCTACGGTAACCGGGACCATCTTAAAGAGGCTGTGCACCCAGCTGTCGGTAACCTGATGACTCCCAGCCCTCGGTGACAATGACGAGCTCCTGCTTACCTCTGGGTCCGGGGTCTGAGGCACTGTGGTGCGCACGCAGAAGGATAGAAACGCCGCCAGCCATCCCAGAGCCGGCCTCTGCGGCTCCCCCCTCACCATTTCCTCCCCGGCTGTCCGCCGGACATGGACACCTGCCCCCCTGCTCTGTTTGTGCCCGTCCGCCGAGCTACGCACCGCACCCAGCCCGGGGGCTGGCCCATCCGTAAGAGGCCATTAATTAATCAGCAAGGCCGGTGTCACTTACTCTGCCAGCCTCTTTCCCAGGCTCCTGTGGCTGGGTAGGGGGGCTGGGAACTGTATGCAAAGGGCCAGTTTTGGGGTAGAGCAGGAATGGGGACAGGAACACCATCACATCCGGCTCATCAACAGCACCAGAACTACACTATGCGGGCAAAAGTGTTGGGACACCAGCCTTACCAACATCTTACTCTGAATCAAAGGGTATTAATATGAAGTTGGTTAACTCTTATTTGCTATAGTCACCTGTACTCTTCTAGGCAGGCTTTCCATTAGATGATGGAACATTGCTGGTGGGATTGGCTGCCATTCACGATGATAAAGTCCCTTTCTCTGAGATGTTTGCACTTCATAATCACTTCACTTGAGGTTAACCAGTCCAGCTCTAGCAGGACAGAAATGTGGAGATCCGACTTGCTGGAAAGCCGTCCAACGGGGTCCAATGACGGTGCTGGGCTGGTTGATGCTGGAGATTACATGGCTGTGTGCTTAATTATACACCAGTATGCCAGCAATAGGTGTGGCCTATGTGGCCAATTCCTGTAATCACTATAGGCGTCCCAATACGTTTGTTCATAAATTGTATGTAAATCTCATCTGCAATGATTTCATTGCAATACCAAGTTTTTATGATGGCAATTTCCATAAACTCCAGAATGTGATGAAGAGTGATCAGATGAATTGCAATTAATTGCAAAGTCCCTCTTTGCCATGAAAATTTTAGGGAATTTAATCCCAAAAACACATTTCCACTGTATTTCAGCCCTGCCACAAAAGGACCTGCTGACATCATTTCAGTGATTCTCTCCTTAACACAGGTGAGAGTGTTGACAAGGACAAGGCTGGAGATCACTCTGTCATGCTGATTGAGTTTGAATAGCACACTGGATGCTTTAAAAGGAGGGTGGTGCTTGAAATCTGTTAACCATGGTTACCTGCAAGGAAACATATGCAGTCATCATTGCTTTGCACAAAAAGGGCTTCATAGGCAAGGGTATTGCTGCTGGTAAGATTGCACCTAAATCTAAAGTAGAGGGGTTTAACTGTTGTGTAGAAGGCTTCAGGGTGCCCAAGAAAGTCCAGCAAGCACCAGGACCATCTCCTAAAGTTGATTCATCTGTGGGATTGGGGCACCACCGGTGCTCAGGAATGGCAGCAGGCATGTGTGAGTGCATCTTTACGCACAGTGAGGTGAAGACTTTTGGAGGATGGCCTGGTGTCAAGAAGGGCAGCAAAGAAGCCACTTCTCTCCAAGAAAAACCTCAGGGACAGACTGATATTCTGCAAAAGCTACAGGGATTGGACTGCTGAGGACTGGGGTAAAGTCATTTTCTCTGATGAATCCCCTTTCCAATCATTTGGGGCATGCAGAAAAAAGATTGTCCGGAGAAGACAAGGTGAGCACTACCATCAGTCCTGTGTCATGCCAACAGTAAAGCATCCTGAGGCCATTAATGTGTGGGGTTTCTTCTCAGCCAAGGGAGTGGGCTCACTCACAATTTTGCCTAAGAACACAGCCATGAATAAAGAATGGAACCAAAACATCCTCCGAGAGCAACTTCTCCCAACCATCCAAGAACAATTTGGTGACTAACAATGTAAAGCAGCATGATTTTCCAGCATGATGGAGCATCGTGCCATAAGGCAAAAGTGATAACTAAGTGGCTCAGGGAACAAAACATCGACATTTTGGGTCCATGGCCAGGAAACTCCCCAGACCTTAATCCCATTAAGAACTTGTGGTCAACCCTCAAGAGGCGGGTGGACAAACAAAACCCCACAAATTCTGACAAACTCCAGGCATTGATTATACAAGAATAGGCTGCCATCAGTCAGGATTTTGCCCAGATAGTCATTGACAACATGCCAGGGCAAATTGCAGAGGTCTTGAAAAAGGGCTAACACTGCAAATATTGACTCCTTGCATAAACTTAATGTAATTGTCAATAAAAGCCGTTGACACTTATGAAATGCTTGTAATTATACTTAAGTATACCACAGAAACATCTGACAAAAAGACCTACGAACACGGAAGCAGCAAACTTTGTGAAAGCCAACACGTGTCATTCTCAAAACCTTTGACCACGACTGTATGTTGTGGAGGACTATGTTGGTCGCAAGCCAGTACCCCACTGGCCCAGTGCAGGTCTCCAAGCCTGCTAGACGCTATGGAGAATTTGGTCTCCAAAGTGGGGTTTGAACGGGCTTTCCCGTCATTTGTCCCAACCTGTTTTGCCACGCTAGCATAACTATGTCCCATTCCTCGAGGATCCTGCTCTTCCACCCTGGCCTGGCAAAGCCTCCCTCGGGGGGCCTCCACAGGCTCGACGTCCAATGCCAGGCCACGCTCTGGGATTCCCTGCTCTCCCCCTAATTGGAAGAGACACCCGCGGCCTGGTGCAGTCTGGCTTCCCGTGCCTGTTTCCATTCTCGCAAAGCCGTCCTGTCATTTTGGCGAGCTAAAAATACTTTAACTGGAACAGGCACGCCTTCACCTCCGGACCTGTTGTCTCTCATGTGGCGATGATGTTTACACAAAAACAAAATGAAAACATCACATTTTTAACAAGAAGCACCATGAGGGCTGGTGTCCAGCCATCAGCGTTGGTTTGTGTTTTTCTTACGTTATATTTTTCCTTTCATTTAAATGCACCGCTTTTTTATTCATTTAAGAATGAATTTCTTTCTGATGGTCACACAGCGTCCGTGTAAAGATGCACCTTCATAATTACCGTGTATTATCAAGGGCTCCTCCAAATCAATGGTGGATTTTAATAATAAATCATAAAGAGAAAATTGCAACATGTTGTACAAGACAGTCAAAAATATTATACTGTATTTAGGTAACTACTAGGTACCAACGTTAACAAAGAATTTACATTTTAACGGTTGCAATTTTATTTCAAATTTGCATTTTTCAAAAGGGTTTAATGTCACTTTTAACAAACTGTTACCTGATTTTATTTGCTATTTGACTCTTACAGGCCTATTCAAAATATATTTATTCAAAATTTAATTCAATATAATTTAAACTTTATTTAAGCATTTACAATGAAAACTGAGCAAATAATCATTGTTTAGAATTGTAGTGACCCAGCATGAGAAAAGGTCAAAGACCTCAGTTAACCTAAACAGTGACGTATCCGTGGGAACTGATCAGCCGCCCTGAACTGTCAAACGTCTCTGCTAATGAAGTCCAGCAGTCTTTGATTAGGATGCCGTCCTTATTAGGGTTTAAATAGGGGTGTGGGAAGTCTTTTATTTTTTTTATGGTTGCCCGTTTAGAGTTGAGCTTTGAACTTAGAATTGTGGGCTTTCATTTAATTTCATTTTAGCACTGCTGGCATTAGCGAGTGTTGAGGGTCATATTAAATTTCAGCCTAGCTGAATCCTCCAGCAAGTCGCTGTTTAAATTACCTCAGTTTCCTTTGCCGGAGGGGGGGGGCTACTGCTCTTTATACTGCAATTATTCTTTTAATTAAAAATCCTTGGCGTAACCCTGTGAGGAACTATGAATTTAGTCATTTTGAGCAAGTGTGCTGATTTAGACCTGCTGGAAATAAACGTTTAGTCGCATGCAGAGACACTTTAGGGTAGGCATTACAAATAAGGAATGCTTCCCAGAGAAGATTCATTGTCTTCAGCTGCTTTTGCAAAGCGTCTGCAATAGCATGTGGCTTAAATTTTAAATATTGAAGCTCCTTTCTGGTGGTGTAGATGTCTGTGGTATAATCTTATCCTGCAGAGGGTTTGTCAGGCGGTTGAGATGTCGTGTATGGTTTCCTGGCCACCTTAAGGTGCGATGTACTGTAGGTGCCTTAAATAAAGGGCTCCGCCCAGGGTTGGTATTGTCATGCCATATTCCACTGACCTTTTCATAAAAGCCTCCCTGTTTCATATGACACCAGACATGGTGTGTGTTTGCTGTTAATTTTGGACCATTAAAACCCCTGAAACTGATCGCACACATCCCTTATCGAGAATATTTATTCAGTTTGTTGAAGTTTTGCATTTATAACAAACAAAACAGAATATGAGGCTGTGCTGGAAAACAAAATGCTAGTTTTAGGTTATTGGAGCATTCACACTTGGTTAGAAGCCTACAGGCTTTGTGACTCGATGGTGAATGACGTGTATGTTTGGTCAAACCCGTGGCGTGTACTGCGAAGTGGAATTAAGGTACCACAGTTTAAATTGACTTCATATTCGCTCGCTTACATTTTGCCCAGACTACCTTAAAGCCGACAAGTTACCCCGATAAGCCAGTAAACCCGCTTCGTAGTACAGGCCCCTGGTTCAACTTCAATGTTTTAGCATTGTTACAGTCGTGATTCATATGGGAACCTGGAGTAACTTTGCCAACCTCAGCCTCTCCTCCAACTTATTTCCTTGTCAGACTGTGGGTCGCTTTCAATTAGTCTCGATGACTGAATAACTGCGCCTGTCTTGCCTGAGAAAACATGGTCTGTTCCCGGAAGGTTCACATCAAAGTTCAAGAAATATTAAAAACACAGGAACAAAGGCTGCCACAAGCAAACACCCTTTACATCCATTTTAGTAGCTAAATGTCAGTCATGGCTGTGAGACTAGCCAAGTCCGCTGCTAGCCGGCTACCTGCGGAGGGTCCTGTTTACACGGCCGGCAATGTGGAATATGCTAACACGTAGATTTCCTTTTTGCTTCGTTTCTCATGTTATTGATGTCAGGTAGGCGCAGTAGGTCCGCGGCCTTCAGCTGCCTGACACAAACCGCTGGTCGCTGGCTATGGAAACTGGTCTTTTTGCTCTAAGCGGGGTACGGCGCTGCTGCTCGCTGGGTGCTAGGGGCTCGTATGTCTGATCACAGGGAGGTTTGTTTTAGCACCTGTGGATTCTGCGCCTGGCAGCTGCTGGAGTCCTTATTTCTTAATGAAGATTCCCTGCTGGGCTGAAGTTTGCTTGTATTTCTAATATTGGAAAAAATCTGGATCTCTGGAATTCTTCCATCTGAATATTGCCAAGAATTTAAATCGGGGGGAAAAAACTAATATAAGTTCTTTTATTTTAGAATTTAAATCAAGTACTTAGAGGTCATGAGTTAAACATTTGCTGTTTTTGTGTGAAGGTACTACTACCACTTAGGAATGCAACAGACTTTAAATTCTTCTCCCACACTATTTCTAGATTAGGGGTGTCAAGCTCCAGTCCTGGGGGGCCAGAGCCCTGCACAGTTTTTGGGTTTCCCCTCATTTAACACACCTGATTCAGTGTGTTAAGTCTCTGTACCTGTTATCCAAACATCACTAGTTTGAGTCGTGGCCTCAGCAGAAGGGTCACATGTCCGTGGGCCCTTGAACGAGGCCCTTAACCCCCAGATCCAGGGGTGCTGCATGTTGGCTGACCCTGTGCTGTGACCCCCCAAGCTATGGAGAGCAAGATGGGACTTAGCAAAGAGAAGCATTCCAATGTACCAGTTCTTTTGCAAATGGCAAATAAAGCGTGTTTGTCTGTCATTTAAGTTATGCCGTTTTGTATTTTCAGTTTGATTGATTTTGATTGCCTTCAGAGATCATAAAACAAACATTCTTGCATTTCAGTTTCATTACACTGTTTCATCATTATTGTCTCTTCATGGTTTGTGGGCCCATGTCTGATATGAACTTTGTTGTTTTGTCTGGTGGCTGCAAAACATTTTTGATAAAAGCTTTCAGCTAGAAGTGGGCTTTCATAGAATATATATGAGCTTATTATGTGCTGAGAAGTGAAATTACTGTCATATTGCTCAGAAAAATTGGCTAGGCCCCCTTACTTAGATATCCTCAGTCAGAGAACTACTGCTCGAGAAATTAAATCCTGAATGACAAAAGGGGTTTGGCCTACGTGAAGTTTGAATTTAACCAGTGTAACTGTTTTTTTAAAGGTGCATATTAATTACAGTTGACACTTCCAATCAGAGAAAACCAGAAAACCACAAGTTAACTTGTTCTTTCCAGTGCGTGCCAATCATTAGATGGATGATTATTTAAAAATTGTTTCTCCTACTACCTTATTAAATTACTGCATTTAACATATTTTATGCTGAATAATAAATATTATGAAGTCAAGGGCCCATTAAGCAGGTTTCATATAATAAAATAACAGAGATTCAATGTTGAGGGTCATTTTTCAACTATGTAAACAATTCAATACATCATTTTTTTCAATCTTTGAGCAGGATCAGAAACTACACTTCTTATATTTCACCATGACCAGTTTTAGACTAAGCGGTTACAGACTAGCCACACGATTTTAAGCTGGGACTGAATGTGCAGTTCAGGTCCTTGTTACTGGTCTTCAGATCCATTAATGGACCAGCATCCATCTCCGTCGAAATGCTCCGTAAGACCTACACCCCATCTCACCCTCTTTGGTCGTTCCTCCACCACACAAGAAGTATCACACCACACGTTTCGCATGTGTGGTCCTCCAGTGGTGGAATGAGCTGTGGAACGCCGATAATCAGATTCCCTCTCCATCTTCAAGAAATGCCTCAAGACCCATCTGTTCCAGGAATTCCTCTACTAGCCTGACGCATCTCCCTGTTCCCTGAATGCTCTTAATGTCGCACGTCTTGTCATTGATTTGTCTTAATAATTTCTTTCTTTCTTGGACGATATTGTGTAGCTCCTGCTCTAATAGTGCTTAAACTTGTACGTACCTGGGCGTTCACTGGAAGCTCAGCCTAGCTGCACTTATGCCAAATCGACTCGTTTGCACCATGTATGTTTGTAATGTGCTACTTGCTTCACTTGAACATTGCACTGGAGAAAAGCGTCTTCAATGTGCAAAAAAACCAGATCATAGTTGCCTGACGCTTGGGTTTTATCTGAATCCTGCCGTCAAGAATGAAACACCAGGACACACAAAAATAACACAGGTGGAAATGGAGATGTCTGGAGTTTGCTGCTGGTGATCATAATTAAAACATCGAACACCGGCTCTCGTACATAAGGTGCAGTGTCTCCATGTCTGGATGACTTTCATCGAAGACGATTGTTCAGAATGAATTCTGCAGAGAACAATGCTGCTACTTGAGAGATGCACAATGTTTGATCGATAGACCCCGAGGCCCATCGGCACGTGTGTGTTTGGAGAAGCCTGCATCACATTTTAGGATTGGCTAATGCAAATAAGATGCTTGTAAATGGTGTGTTTGCGTATGGTGCAAGGTTCACAGATACCGGACAGGCTTTTAGCTACAGTCATGTGAAAAAGAAAGTGCACTCGCTTTCTGTTCTATGGTTTTACGTATCAGGACAAAAAAAAAATCATCTGGTCCTTACCAGGCTCTAAAATTATTTAAATCTAACATCAGGTGTAAAACAACACAAAACAGATCCACTGTGTCATTATTTAACAAAAATGAAGCCAAAATGGACAAGCCATGTGTGAAAAACTAAGTTCACCCCATGATTCAATAGCTTAGCAGCAATAACGTGAAGAAATAATTTTCTATATGACTCTATCAGTCTCTCACATCGTTGTGGAGGAATTTTGGCCCACTCTTCTTTTGCAATGTTGCTTCAGTTCATTGAGGTTTATGGGCATTCATTTAAGCACCCCTCTCTTAAGGTCCCACCACAGCATTTCAGTCAGGTTGAGGTCTGTGCATTATGGCCAAAAATCTGCACTTTGGTCTCATCTGTTCCAAGGACATTGTTCCAGAAGTCTTGTGGTTTGGTCAGATGAAACTTTGCAAACCTAAACCTTGCTGCCATGTTCTTTTGAGATAGAAGAGGCATCTCCTGACAGCCCTTCCAGACAAGCCCTATTGTTCAGTCTTTTTCTAATTGTTCTAATTGTTTTCTAATTGTAGCATTTAACATGCTAACTGAGGTCTGCAGAGTCTGAGATGTAGCTCTTGGGTTTTTTTTTGCCATTTTTCTGCCATCTCTGAGCACTGCACGGTCTGATCTTGGGGTGAATCCGCTGGGACGTCCACTCCTGGGATTGGCAACTGTCTTGAATGTTTTCCACTTGTGAATAATCTTTCTCCCTGTAGGATGATGGACTTCAAATTGTCTGGAAATGGTCTTATAACCCTTCCCAGATTCATGGGCAGCAACAATCGCTTCTCTAAGATCATTGTTGACATCATTCCTCCTTGGCATTGTGGTAACACACACTTGACTGCTCCAGACCAGCAAACTGCCAAAATCTCTGCTTTTATAGAGCTGGTCACACTTGCTGATGATCAGTCACTCAGGTGCATGTGATTAACAGCACCGGGCTGCTACTAACCCTCTCAATCCCCATGGGAGCAGTAAGGCTGTACTTAATTTTTCACACGCGGCTTCTGTATTTTGGCTTAGTTTTTGTTAAATAAATAATGACACAGGCATGTGTTGCTGTCCATCTGGGGTTGTATTTAATTAATGTTAAGGCCTGCAAAGGGCCAGATGCTTTTCTTTATTATGTCCTGTTATGAGAATAGAAAAGCGACGCACTTTCTTTTTCACATGACTTTGCCTATATGGATCTTCATGACCGCTACTCATGGCAGAATAGGTTACATGTCTATGGGCCCCTGAGCAAGGCCCTTAACCCCCCAGCTCCAGGGGCACTGCACGCTGGCTGACCCCGAGCTGCAACCCCCAAGCTATGGAGAGCGAGATGGGGTTGGCGAAGTGGTATGTTCTTCAGTGATTAGTGGTTACAACATTCTTTTGTTATTTGATCTCACACTTCCGTTTACTGCAGTCCTTGTCCAAGGCTCACGGCTTAAAGCAGGCAGTGATTCATCAACCCTGGTGCTGCTTCTGCTGTTGATTCTTCTCTGAGCACGGGCCGGTCCACCAACCCCCACTGCACGACAACCTCCCGCCTGCTTGAGGCCGTGCATTAGTCTGCAGTGCACCGTATCAGTTTGGCCTCTGTCCAGGTCACGTTCAGTTATCCCATAATTAATTTTTGGGCTAATGAATTAAATATGTAACAGGTCACTCTTTTCCGCTCCAGTAAAGGCCACAGGATGTAATAAAGTTTTCCGAGTCATTCTGGATGTGGACCTCTGGATAATTTACTTCATTACTATCATGAGACCAGCTAACCCCAGTTCCCGTGGACTGAGAGCCACTGCAATCTACATGATAAACCTGTCAGCTGCACAGTGAACATACACCAAATGCTGTCCAGGACTTTGTTGGGGGTAGAAATGGATTGTGCCTGTCTGTCCAGGAGAAGGTTCCCCTATGAACAAAGGTTAGACCTGAAATGTAAGATCATAATTCAGGGATTAAATAAAGTACCCAAGAATGGAAAAAAACAAAACAATTAGCTCAGTTTAAATGGTTATTGATGGATTCATCTAGCCATCTTAATCCATCCATCCATCCATCCATCTGTAGTTCCACAGTTTAGAGTCTGAATCATCAAAGGTGACAAAGGCGCAAGTGGGTGCCTGATTGCATAATCTAAGGTGAAGTAAGGATGATATGGGACACACAAACACACACACACATATATATATCTTCAGCAGGCCTTATCACAATTGGTCTTGTCTTGGATGAATTCTCACGGTCTCTGAGACAGCGAAAGATAAAGCGAGACAGCATTCTCCCCGGATGAATCAGAGGCAGTGGCAAATGTCAAAACAGATAAGGTCATTCCAGCCCAAGATGTATGAAGCTGAACTTGGAGGACCTCGCCGGTATACTGTTACGTGACACTAAAGCGGGGGTCTGGCCAGCTCTGCTGGGCTCATATGGAAGGGTCTTGGTTCTGTTTACAGTTGGCAATGCGGGTTATTGATTATTGTCCCTGTCAAAACACCTAAACCCTGGCTCCCAAATCCATTGCAGATTTTTCAGTCGTCCAGTTTGTGGTGCAGGTTTTGCCCCCAGTAGAAAGCTCATGTCTTCCCACAAAGAGAGCAAAAAGGAGGAGATGGATAATCACAGAGTAAACTCTTTCACTCTCACCCCTATGTGTGTGTATGCTTTTAAAAAAGGAGAGCAAGACAGGGTATGCAAAAAACACATTGCAATATACCCTTTCTCATACTGAAATGGCAAATAAAGCTACATTTCTTTTTTTCATAGGAAATTCCAAAACTGAATTTTTTCCCAAAAAAAACGCCTTCTGGTTATAGATGAGCACTTCATAAAGCAGTCATAATGCATAATAAACAAGGCTATAATGTATTATGCCTTTTGATAAATATTTATAGCCATGTTAATAAAGCTTTATGATTGCATTATAATGCATTATGAAAGGCAGAAACAAAGATAATAGGCGTTACAGTGGCATCACTCAATGGTGGACAGCAACTGCTGCGACAGCCCATCTGCAGAACTCATAACACTCTGGGCTCCAGATTGCTCTGTGTGAAGTGGCCAGTTTAAATTGTCCTAAATGAGCATGAATTAGGCCATTAATCATCAAGTAATGGTAGAGACCTAACCTGTGAAACACAGGTCAAACCGTAGAAGGTGGGCTGCATTCCAGCTTGCAATTTTGTTGAATACACAAAAAAATAAAATTATTTCCCATCATGCATTGTGCCTCGCCTCTGTTATTAAAAAACATTCTGATGGTTCCACACAAGGACCTCTGGAAGCTACTCCTCCAGTGGGAAATGTTTTTTTCCCCCTGAGTGGATTCATTTTGAGACATGAAGAAAGCTTGGTTTTTTTTTAAGTACCATTTTGAAATGGTCTGGAAGTATATTTGAGCTGAATTACACAACACGATAAATTATAGTTTTGTCTGGAATTCTGCTTCAGATATACCATTTACAAATGTGTTGTGGCTGCAAGGAAAGCTATGGAAAGTACAGAAAGTAACATGTTGTTTAAATTATTCTATATCGTGACATAATCATTTCCAGTTTGCTACACATAAAATCAAGGCATGAGATGAGAAGCTATAGAGAAAGCAGGAAATACAAAAGCATAAATTATGGCCTGCATTTAATTTGGAAACAGAGAAAACTTGCAGGAAAACAACTTTATTTCTTTTTAATTAGATGACGACAAGGGCATTGTGAACGTGACCGTGTCTGAGGTCATGTTTGGTCCATGTTCAGTTTGTACTGTATTCTGGAGAGGATCATTTTTCACAAACTTATTATCAGATAAAGTATATTTTGAATCAAAACAAATCATGTTTTATGAATTTAACCAATGCACCCACAAGATTATTTTCATCAGCTAAATTTGTTTTGGACTTCAAAATTCAGTCGCGTATCCCACATTTTTAAACAGCTTCAAAATGTTATGCTTTATTAATACCAGTGTTGTTTACATTCTAGCGTAAATTATTGGTTAGAATTCCACTGCTGGCATTTTTGTGAGAATATCGTCTCCAAAAGTGAGCAGTATAATAATTTAAAGCACATTGCATTGCAGTTTCAAGCAGTGCGATGGCCATGACAGGAGAGCTATCGCACGTAATTATGCTTCTCTGTCAATCTGTAAAGAGTCCGTCAGATGTTCTGGCGAGTCCGCATTGGTGAAGGAGCGAGCCGCCTGGCGTTCTGTCGAATCCGCAGCTCCACGAGCTACGACTGAGAAAACAGACTGGCCAAAACAAACAGATATTTAAAAAACGGGGCCTGAAGCTATTCTCCATCTGACTTGGACTCACATGAGGGTGTCGGACACTTAAGGCATAACTCAAAGCTGGGGTTCAGTTGCCGCCACAAATGTTATAAATATTATAATAAAAGCCATCTCAAAAAAAAAACTATAAAAAGACCCACTTAACATCCAGTTTCAACAATTATCCCAAGAAAGCCAAGCCTAAATCACACATAAAAGGGTTGGGGGGGGGAGAACACTCACGTTTTAAATGAGATGGTTTCAGGAGGATAATAATAGAGTCAGCTGAAATCCAAGGAGAGCAGCGTACCCCCTGCCCCAGCCTACGGGACAGTCTGCTTGGCGAACCAAAACAGCGAATCCTCTGGCAATAATAAATGCTCTCTTGGAAAAGGCTGACTTGCCATCCCCATTTACAGTCCTTATAAATCAAACGAATCTTCTAATGTGCCTAAAGTTGTATTGAGGTTTTGGCTTTAAAGTCCACTTTTTTTAAATTTTTTTTTTTTTTTGCCACTGGAGTTCTTGGTCATGGTGAAATGTGCTTGTGTTTTCTTTCCTGCCTTTCAAATGTGATGGGTGCATTCGGTGGTTGACGTTCCTCTCGGCAGTGTGGTTTTCGAAGGCAGGCCACGTTCACCGTTGTGACTGGGCAAAACCCGAACGGCTGGCTGGCACCGACCCTACCGCTACTTATGCGTAAGCAGGGCCTGGGTGTCATTTGGTTTCCCACCCAAAATTTTGGCAAATGCCCCCCATACCTTCTCCTTTCTGGACCCAGAACAAAAAACTGAGTAGACCCTTGCTGGGCTTCATCTAAATACAGGTCTGTCGGAATTTTGTAGGCCTGCTTATATTACCGTGTATATTGAGATGCACACTCTGCACAAAAGTCCCAGTAATTATTATAATTTACTGACATTGACACGTACGAGGGTTACACGTACGTTGACGTGTGAACGTGCATCCGTAAGGTGCATGGGAGGCAGTGTGTATGGTTTAGTTAATTTGTTAACTTGATTATCAGTAGCCTAAATCTCCCCGTCTGTTCCATCTGAGAGTGTGTGTGTATGTACAAGTAAATGTTGCATTATTTATACCTCATACTAGTCTCCTGCACACTGATTGATAACAGTTGCGATGGCTGCATTTAAGTGTAATCCACTGATTTAGTTTATACTATATTGTTTAAGTTCTCTAAATTTTACGCACTGCGACCTAATCTTTGCCAGCTCAGTCGCGACCCTATATCAAGGTTTAAATTAACGCTATGGTCAAGCACACAGTGCACTCTGCAATTTACGCCAATCAATGCCTATCACAGGAATCTGATTGGATGTGCCAGTGAATTTTAAATTAAGCATCTGTGGTTTTGACTTCTTGGATGGGTTGAGTGTTTGCGCTAAGCATTTGCAGACCCAAGACACGTTTATATAGGTCAATTCTAGGACTGGGGCTTGGAAATCTGATCGTGGACCAGTATATGAGCTTACTGGTTTTAAAATGCTGAGATTTCCAACCCTGCCATGCAACCCTTTCAAAACTTACCGCGACCAAAATTTTGGTCACGACCCACAAGCTGAGGATCGCTGGTTTATATTACTGCCATTTGTATCGGCATGTACATTTTATCAGTGAGTGCATTGCGTTTAACTGAATGTATGTTGCCTTTGATTATTCTGTGTTACCGGTGTTAATGTAAAGTTGCTAATTGAGTATGAAATTAGTGTATAAGGTTATTGATTTGTATTACAGGACCTACTGCATTGTGTTTATTATCTGAGAACATAATATTATTCTTGATGTTGATATTACAGCCTAATTGAAGTTGGTATCCATTTTAGAACCACACTCACAGATGTTCCTGCATATGTACCTATGTTCCTGCATATGTTCCTACCTATGTTCCTGCATAGGTACATATGCAGGAACATAGGTACATATGTTCCTGCATATGTACCTATGTTCCTGCATATGTTCCTACCTATGTTCCTGCATATGTACCTATGTTTCCACAAGTAAATAACAGAAGACGTACATTGGTGTCTGACTCCTTCTATAAGGTGCTGCATGTCTTTGCAGTTCTGACCGACTGCCTACAGCATTTCTACCTCATCTGAAGTTCAATTTAGTTTATGTCTTCCTACAGTTCATACTCAAAAACATCATTGTTCCTGTATGAATAGAGTTTCATTGGGCTTTTTATGGAGTCTTCGTCATGGGACAGAACTCACCAAGAGCAGAGGAGTAGCGAAGACAGGAGGGTTTATTAAACCTCAGGGAATCAGAATCAGAAGGGGGGAGCAGAATCAGAAGGGAGTCGGGGCATGGAGCAGGAGGTCGAGGAAGCCGGGGAAGTCACGCCGAAGGGGACGGCGCCAGACAGGGGGCAAGACACGGCTGGGATCCGGGGAAGTGGGGATGGAACAGGAGCAACATGAGAGGGTTAGATTAGGGCTGCGTGAAAGTCAAAGAAGAGAAGCTCAGGAAGTCGCATTAGAACAACAATACCTCACCTTGGAGCAGCGTGGGGTGAGTGTTTTTATCGTCGCATCCGCAGGTGTGGTTGATCTCCGTTGATTAGCCGGTGCGTTTTGTGCGTCGGGGGTGTGACTGGAACGTGACAGTCTTGGTCACACAGCTGCCTAAAATCTTTAATATTAATGCATGGCCCATATATCTTTGAATCTTGTGAGAAATATCTCACATTCCCCTGGATGATGGTCACCTATTATCGCATTATGGGGCACATGAAGCCTCAACTGCCATTGACGGAAATAAAACTGCACCTCCGTTGTTCCTATATGTGTTTAATGAGTCCACAGTGATGCATTTCCTCCACCATCCCATAATTCCCAATTTTATGGGAAACGATAAAAATGGCAAGTGAAGTGGTGGATTTAATTGAGTTTCACATTGAACTTGTCTTCTATTAGTTTTAACCATATCTATCAAATCCCTTATGAATGGTTTTCATTTCATTCTTAAATTCATCCTCTCCCTCCTTAAATTACACCCCCCCCCTAGAAAAAAAATAGAAAATTTCCACTGCTAAGACTTAAACGTAGCCTTTCTGAGCCTCCAGAATTTATAAGCAAGAAGCTCTTTACATCTTTTTCTACAAAAAGCAATCATTTCATACAGGAAAAGGATATTTGCAAGTGCATATGAATGTTTGCAAACAGCAGACAAGATACACCAGGGAGCTCTAGCACTGGCGAAACGAACAAGACGCTGGTTCTCTGTGAGGACTAATCCGTTCCACGTGAAATCTCTTCTACCGCTCCGTGCTGGGTAAAGTCACACAGTAGTCCATAACTTTTAATAAGCATTTAAACAAAGCAAAGGCTACAGAATTTAGCGTGTCCCCAACCACTGGCAGCTCTGTCATCTGCTAAGAATGTGCCGGACTTAAATGACACTTTCCGATTTGTCTTCCTTACACGCTTTTTAATGCTCACAGATGACCAGCGTCTTGCTTCTGCAGCCTGCAGTTCCCTCCTGGAATAGCAGATTACTTCCTTTCGTCCGATTGCCTTTGAAGTGGTTTATCTGCCGGCTTGTTGAATGTCACTTCCCTCATTGGTTGCACGTGTTCCCCTGCTAACACGGCATATCCTTGACATTTACGTTTGGTTTTCTCTTAATAAAACACCATGCCTGAATATTAAACTAATGTACATACCCTTCCAAATTTTTACTTGCTTATGATAACACCACAGCAGCACCTATCAAAACACGAGAAAGCAGGTTGCTGGTTAATGGGAACACTGGATCCACATACTGTTTGTCCTTAGGACCAGGCATTAAACTAATGGGCAGTGCATGATTTCCTCTCCACGCCACTGATTTCAGTGGCTGGTAGCTGGCTTTCAGACAGCAAACTCTGCTTTTTCATCTCCAGGGTCAGAGCAAAACTCAACAGCAATAAATCAACGTTAAACAAGGAACAAAAAAAACTACATCGGCAATCAATCAGATTTGAGACAGAAAGCCAGTGCAGTCTGTCAGTTGTCAGCATTAGTCTTTGCTAGTGTCATGAATGACATTGTATTGTAAAACCCTACTAATTCAGGCCATACAACGACCCAGTAGCAAGCGATGAGGCTTTTATTTCAGAAGCGCTGTTCAATTTTCGTTGGCGAAACTCAGTTCTGCCAGATGAACTGTCGGCAATTAGCACTGATAAAGTGATTAAAGGCATTAAGCACAGTAACAAACGCCGGGTGTTGCCATGACAATTAAGATCTTAAAGATGTAAACCAGAAATGTTTTGGCCCTTGTTGTACTTGGTTGCACTGTTTGTTTTGGGACTTATGGAAGCAACGAACCATGAAATTAACATCCTTGAGGCTCCAGAGATTTTCTTTATATTTAGAATATATGACGCTGAATAAAATAGCCCATGTTTCTTATTCCAAGCAGCTACAAATGTGTAGTACACTTGTTATCTTGTTTCGGCGGTTGCAGATTTGAAGGTATGTTTAAATATTTCTATGTAATATATAGGATCAGCATTGACTTTCAGAAGACCTTCAATCCTTCTTCAGATGTTGTCATATAAGTCCTGAACTGTGTGGTGGGGTATAGGACCATTATTTAGGAAGACAGTCATCTACTTCTATGAGAGGTGAAATCTAGTTCAGACGCTGAACATCAGACCTTCCCATAAAGGTTCAATGATGTGTAGACCTGTATCATCCTGGTGTTCATAAGACCATCTTGACTTTGTTTAGCAGTGTGCTTGGGGGTGTTATCGCCATGATTTATGAGAACCTCATGAGGGAACATAGCGTACATTCAGTCTTCCAAAACAGCTTCATGTTCCTTGGATGTCATGTGACCTTGCAGAGCAATCATGAGTCATAATGGTTCCCATGAGAAGGATGGCCATCCAGCAGAGCATTGTGAGCTGAAAGCATTCCATGAAATGTAAACCCATCCAAATGTAGGACAAATGGCGAAAGAATGACTCATCAGACTGTATTGCTGTTTTCCTGCAGTGTGCGGGTAGCATCCTCCTCACACCAGGTCATGTCGCTTTGCAGTGTGCGGGTAGCATCCTCCTCACACCAGCTCATGTCTCTTTGCAGTGTGCAGGTAGCATCCTCCTCACACCAGCTCATGTCTCTTTGCAGTGTGCAGGTAGCATCCTCCTCACACCAGCTCATGTCTCTTTGCAGTGTGCAGGTAGCATCCTCCT
>JAOYFF010000081.1:3280201-3293716 GCA_025773925.1 Cryptomyrus ogoouensis
ACACCAGCTCATGTCTCTTTGCAGTGTGCAGGTAGCATCCTCCTTACACCAGCTCATGTCTCTTTGCAGTGTGCAGGTAGCATCCTCCTTACACCAGCTCATGTCTCTTTGCAGTGTGCAGGTAGCATCCTCCTTACACCAGCTCATGTCTCTTTCTCAGTTGGCCTTGACACAGGTGGCTTCCAAAACGGAAGCCCTGTCATCACTCCCGGTTCTGCGGAGCTCACAGCATATGGATTTAGTTGTGACTGAGTCACTGCGATACCGATTCTTCTTTAGCCCATAATTTGGTGGTGCTTTAATCCCCAAATTATCCCCAGTGTCTGTTTCTTCGGACGCATTCTGCTAATTGGTATTCCACCTAGCATGACTCACCTTTGTAACCATGCCTGCAACTGTTAAAGTGTTTTTGTTATTTTTTCCACAACCCTTGTGTGGGTGTTTTGCATATCCTCCCGATATGCAAATCCCACTGTTCCTTAAAGAGGACAGTTAGCTTTAATATGACATCACATCTGTGGGTGTGTGACCTTCCTGTCAAATCAAAATTTTAATCAATGTTTAAAAAACATTTTTTCCCCCTGGGATCTCAAGAGGATATAAAAAATTTTGGATGAATGAAACTGCATTTAATATTTTGAACTATGAAATATGATAATTTAACGTGACCTTATACCCTAAGAATCAGGGCAAAAGTCATCAAAAACAGTAGAAATTCAGATATTGCCAAATGCATACATTTCTGAGGACTTGCTGGTTAACAGCAAACATGAGACAACCTGTGTGCTGTACATTCTCTGTTTACAAAAATGCCCCCCCACCACCTTCCACTGATTGCAGAAATTAAGTATTTCATCACTTTTAATCATATTGCATGTTTGCAGAAAGTTGCGCACTGAAAGATTTAGATTTATTCGGAGAAAATCCCTCATCTGGGTGCATGGGTATGCTTTCGAAAACATCATGTATGCAAATGGACTCACCTGTTTGCCATTTGGGCTTGAATGAAGCCTCTCTCTCCACCTCATAGGTAGGGCAAAGTCAGAACCAGTCCTTGCTTGTTCCGTTGATCCAGAAAGTAAAGTAAACAGTCCGGGAGAAAGATGAATCTCCATAAATATACTTTTAATTCAGCCTGAAATTATCCTGAAAGTGAATACTTTTATGTACTTTGTTTAATGTAATGTGACCTTGAATGTTGTAATGTGACCTTGAATAATGTGATCCTTTCTATTCTGTTTTTTTTTTTTTTGGGGTATTGGGTCTTCTCTAGTAATTTAGTGTAGGTCAGCATATTTAACCTGGTCAGCTCGTCTAACTCTACAGACCCATTTTTGACTATTACTATTGACATGGACACATTTGCATTGACACTGTCACACTGTCACCAGCAGGACACATTGCGTTTCCATTGTATTCAGAGCGGGGTATGAACCCTACGATCAAACTATCCACAAAGAACATGGCTAATGTTTTTTTGAGGGGTGCTCTCCACCTATCACAACTCCATCTTCTCAAGAAGGTTTGCTAGGTGATTTAATCCCTTTGTTGTGATGGGCCTGAGGTCTGAAATTCAGCAGGACTTCTGGATGACAGACCAGTAAGCTAACGAAACACAGCTAATACCTGCCAAACTGGTATAAATCAACGGGAATGTGCACCCAAGACACACAGCATGTTATTTATCACTGATATGCTTATTTTATCATTTACCTAAATAAAGACAATGAACATTTTTTTAAAATTGTGTTAATACTAGTGTTAATATAACTAACCAATAGCAATTTTCTAAATCATAATCTTTAATTTATGTTCCATTTTACATAACTTATCCTGTTGAGCATTTTAGGTGAGAATGGGGTCTGTGTCAGAAAGCACAGGAGATGACGATACGGGCGCCCTGGATGACATGCTAATTCATCACAGCACACACACTCACCTTGTGTCTAGTTAATTTGGTAAATAGATTAGTAAATCGTATGGCAAAATGGTTTTAATCAAGAGAGGAATGTGGCAATCAAACACGTCATGGCCAAGAAACAAATTCAACCTGTAGAGCTATGTGTTACCTATTCATTTAAGTTCTGAAGAAATTAAGCCTGGATTTACAGTATAGGTCACTGTTTCATGAAAATAAGTACAGTATTCCCAGTAAAGACACGCAAGTCTCCCGGAATCTCAAACTTCAAATTAAATGGAGTCATTAGTAGCTCTGACTTTTTCAAGTCGCACCGCTGAATGTGATGAGAAGCTGTGTGATATATAATATAGCTCAACTGCGCCACCGTGTGTAGTAAACTGGAACAGCCGATGATAGAAGCACAAGATAATTAAATCCTGTACTTGATTTATAGGCATTTCAGTTAACTGCTCTGAAAACCAGTAATAAACTAAGAGTATTTAAGCATTTCCATGACTTTTTCTGTCCTAAACATCTTCTCTTATGTTGCCTCAACTTTACCATATAAGCAACACAAGATTAACTTTGTTAACTGCATGAAGGATAATTTCAGTGTCACTGCAGCAGTTATAGACAGGATTAGACAATACACACAACATTATGAATATTTTGACAGTATTAATAAACATAATAAATCCAAGGATGAACAGGGGCGTTTCAGCTTAAATGCTGATATTTGTTCATTTCAAAAGCACATTACTGGAGAAAAGTCTTCTCCTTGTAATTAAAATAATAAAAGGAGAATTAAAAGTAAATCTTTGATGGGAAAATGATGTGTTTTTCATGCTTTGTAGTAATTATAAAGAATGCAGAGAGAAGTGTACTACTCTATAAAAACAAAACTATATTATTTACATTAAATTACTGGTTTTTAGGATGTAAGTGTAAAAATTGCATGTTTTATTGGTTTGTTGTGGTGAAAATCGATTTTAAAGTCTCTTTTAAATAGATTGGACTGTATTCTACATTTAATGCATACAGGGCTGGATTTACCTTTTCTGGGCCCCAGGCTAAGCTTTACTTGAAAAGCCCCCCGACCAAGAAAACTGACTATCATTTCACTTGCTCCACAATGCAGGAAACTCAGGGGTCCTAGGGATCTGCCTTTAGCAAAAGAGTGGCCAAGTTTCTGCCTGCACATAAACATATTGATGTTGATGTATATGGTTTTACTCTTACAATAATTTTGATCATTTTTGTGCAATTATTCTCACTTATAAATTATAGGAATAAAGGAATATGGGTTCTACTTTTCAAGAAAAAAATGAGGAACTACTTCAGGTGAAGTATATTTCACGTTTCCCTTTAAGACCCCTCATGAGAAATTGTTACAGATACGACGGTCTTAAAAAGATATTCCGCACCAAGAATCCATGCTGAACTAAGAAATGTTTGTCAATGTGCATGGCTATCCTGGATGCAACCTGCCAGAATACACGGAAAGTAACCTTTTTATCGAAGGAGACAGTTCCTGGCCCACTGACCACTTAGGAAATTGCAGGTCTTGGCTGTGACTGGTCTTACCTAGCAGCGACAGTCAAATCTGCCTGGTCCAAACTGTACCCTGTCATTCACAGATGGCTTGCACAGCACACAGGGGGAAGTTAAAATGAAATGCACCGTTTTTTTTTTTATGTTATCCTTCGGCTATTTCACACAGGCCGTTATTTGTTCCATAGCACATAAAGGCTTGTTTGATCACTTCCAGCGCCTGGTATTTTTGTCTTCTGGTGCTTTCTCGCTCGGTTCGGGTTGGACCTGCCTGGTGTCCCTGCGGATTCTGGGCGAAATAGTGCGGTATTTCAAACCAGACACTAAGTCAGCCATGGGCTTAAATTAAGCGTGATGAGGAATAGCAGGGAGCGGTGGTAAGTGTGTATGTGTGTGTCAGAGGCATCAGAGTAAAAAGACTCTGCTAAATCCCTTTGGCCTAAGCAGGAAGAAAACAGCTTTTATATAGGCATGCTGCAAATGTGGCGACTCGCTTCTGGGTACAGCGGAGAGATCGCCGCGATGGCAGAGAAGCCTTCACGCTTAGATGTGTGCGCTCCATGGAAGTTCTACGGACTGAAGGACGGCCTGTTTCATTGAACCACCATTCATTAGCTCTTACTATTCTTGCACTGTTGGGATCCGTGTTTAGCTTCAGACGCTTTTTATTTGTATTGGATCTATGCACCACATGTGTTATTATTATTTTGTGTGTCTAAAACACATGCGGTCAAACGAAGCAAATTTTCCCCACAGGTGGAATCAAACCAACTATAGAATCCTTTGATTCTAGGGTAACATAATTCATGTATGGTATTTTGAGGAGCTTAATAATAACTGAAACCAGTGTCGGACTGCCAAGTCAATGAGGCGGGGGCAGAGACTGCGAGGAATGTTGAATCAGCATCTCCTACAGGTGTGTTGGGGAGTTGCGGTCACTGCAACGGATGTGTAATAAATGTGAAGCTAACTGTCTTGCACATCTGCCCCTTGTGGCTCACAGCCACTGACTGAGCATGCTCAGAGCATGCTCTCTGGGCTGTGGGGGCAGGGCTTTCCGAGGGCATGTATTTCACTTTTAAGATGTAAATTTTCCATACAAAACAATCTCTCTACGTCCTAGGATTTAAAAATGAATTTGGGTCTGTTTTCTTTTAGCAATTAATTTTTTTGCATAACAAAAAACACGTTCAAATATGAAATACATAAACATTTAAGACACACTCATTCATATTGTGGTTTTGATTCGAAAACCAGTCTCTCACTAACTGGATTTATTTCTACAGTCATGCCGATTTCGAGAAATTACACAACCGAGTACTGATTTTAATCGGAAATGAGCATTCCTCTGAGTATAAGTAAGGGATACAAACTTAATTCACATTTATATACAGTAGTCCAGATGTGACCAGTGAATAAAAGATTCAGAATTAATTGCACAGAGAAGCATTGTGAACGTGTCTGCGTTTAGATGCCCGGGTCCTTGACAGGTAGCGAATTTCAAAGAGGGCCTTTGAAATACTAAGAAACACATCGCTTATTTAAATAAGCTTCAGCACACCAAGAGCTTAGGTTGAATTTAATGGCTGATTTCATCTCAGGTGCTTTGCCAGGTGAGAAAAAAAGGCAGAGCATCCAGGGATCTGCTAGACCATACCAGAAAAGTTCTTCCTGGATGCCTGGATGGGGCAGTTAGCTACCCCGTTGCACATCTTGCTTGTTCTGCCTTAGAGCCTGTGAGAAGATGTGCTTGACCTGGTCCATCATGTCGCTGTAGTGCCTCAGGTCATCCTCCTTGGCCTGCTGCAAGCTCCTGAGTGCGGCCCTCAGCCTCTCGCACTCCTCCTGCTGGGCAGCCAGCCTGCGGTGGTAGATGGACAGCCGCTCAACATCCCGCTGCCTTGTCTTAAGGCTGGACCTACTCCTATTCCTCCCAAACTCTCTTTTGTTCAATCTCCTCCCCATAACCGCCGTATAAATCCGTAACACAAGTTATACCCATGGGTGCTCATTCTATGGGAAGAAGCACCTTGCAAAGTAATGGAATACAGTGGGCTCACTTGGGACCTTAAGGCACTCACTAAAGCTAAAGAACACTATTGCACTATTTTTCACTATTTCACTATTTTTACAGTGTTATCTATTGTATTTTATTACTAGTATTATGCGTGATTCTTGCACTGAATGAGCCTGCTACCTAATTTTGTTGTGCATGTACATAATGACCGTAAAATTGACTTTGACTGCAATAATTGCTGGTTATTTTCTGGGATCTTGAGGGTGCAGGTTAGTGACCCTGAACCTTGGGGGTGAAGCCGTTTCAGACACTGGAACTCGGTTAAACGGTTAAACACACGCCAGCACAAAACTGGGCTTCCGCCGCACTCACTTGGCATTCAGTTCCTCAAGCTGAACTTCTGCGGCGACGCCTGAGGGATTTTTTACAGGGCGGTCGACCTGACTGGGGAGGAGAGCCGTGCAGCTGCTGGAGACTCCTGTGTGGGGAATACCATAGGCGTCAGCTGGGGGACACCCACCCTTCCCCTTTGCCCAGGCGGTGCCCGCCTCGCACCCATCCTGGCCCTCCTGCCGGCTCTCGGGCTGGCCCCCTTGCCCAGGTCCAGCCTGGCCTTCTCCAGCAGCTGCTCCAGGGTCACTGCCCTCCGACGCTCCACCTGAAGCTTCTGCTCAGCCTCTGCGGCCTTCTCTGCCGCGGCATGTTCCCTGTGAAGCCGAGCACGTCTGCCGTCAGCGATCGGCGTACCGACGCTGACCGCATGCAAGTGAACGGGAGAAACGCTGTTGCACCTGGTCTGCTGGATCTTCATCAGCTCCAGCAGCCGGTCCCGCTCCACGCCGGCCGCCTGGTACAGGGCCTGGTACTCGCTACACTGGGCCTGCAGGGATGGCCGCTCGTCGGTACCGCAGCTGCGTAAATGGGAGATGCGGCCTGCATGTTACACTGCGCTCCCGCGCACCAGACAGTGCAGTGAAAGCAGTGCAGAAGAGCCTCTTTACTGCTTCATACAGCAAAACTAATAACCATTTAAATATCTATCTGTAAATGACCTTAAGGCCACTGCACTGTTTTAGGCAAAGAGCCAAGGTGGCTCGGTGATGCCAGAGAGCGTGAATCTTGATGGGGGGCCTCACCCGGCTGTCAAACCGCTTCCGGAAACAGGCCCCGTTTCTGCTGACTTCACCAGTCTGTGCCCAAATTTGGAGGCCGTTCTGTAAGTTCAGGAAACATCCAATACTTCAAGGAGACAAAGCCGAAATGCGTGCCAGCGACGCATTAAATGCGACGGCTGAGGCTCCTTTCCTGTTTTTTGCTAGGAGCAGTTCTGCAGCAGACACTTTTTATTTTGGAGCGACGGCTTCCAAGTCCAACTAGGGAAATCTCCAGAGAAACAGATAAACAGCCGGACATCCCTTATTAAAACTCTGCTCATCTTGTACATGAGCTTCTGAAAAGTGCTATTCTGCAGTGGCAATTTTACAGTTTTACAGCACTGTATACTTCTACATGCCTCCTACACTGCAGAAAGACACTGTGCCAGACGGTGGTCTGCAGCCCCAATCCAGGTACAGAGCAAGGCTGAAACATTCATGCTTTGTAACCCTTCCTCATGCAATACACTAGAAAGGAGAGACACGCCAATTCTGTACAGCTCTCTGTGGCTCTGAAATGGAAGTTAACATCATCAACAGGCCGCATGTTGTCCTGTGACATTTTAAGCTGGACTTTGTAACTCCTCTGTCTTGCTAAACAAGCAAAGTAATTAAACATAACTGTACAGAGAGCACTAACAACAGTTAGTATCCATGGTATGCCAAGAAAATGCAACTTCTCTGTTAAGCTCAGTAATACAAAATGTAGATGACGTTCAGTGCATTATATTACTGTAAAAGGGTGTGACAGTACTATGATTGACAGCACAAAGTATACCGTGCAGGGGACAATCTCTCTGCATTATCGCCCCCTGTAGTTGGAGGTCTAGAAGAACACTGGGCAACCTTTGAACTGGATTCCTCGCCATTATGTTTCTGCAACAAAGTATTTAAAAAATTTCGTTAACAAAGCTCAAGTTCAGTCAGGTTCAGTAGTGGCCGTGGGTGGCACAGCTTGCAAGGAAGCCATTTCTGAAATTAGAGGTATAATTAATCTCTCCTCACCTTGAGGGAACGCAGCCTGATCTCCTCCTCCAGCTCCCTGACCTTGGCCTCCCTGTCGGCGACCTTCAGCTTCAGCTGCTCCACCAGGGGGCTCTGTGTCTGGGCCACGGTGCAGATCTGCTGACCCAACCTTTGCTTGGCCGTCTTGTTGTGCAGCTCTTCCTGGTTCAGCTGCCTCAGCATCTCCTGCATCCTCCTTTGCTGTTTCTGTAAACGTTTGACGACACGGCATCCGGTGCTGTGAAAACAGAGCTCTGACGTGTTCCAGCTCTGTCCCCTTAAAGCCAAGCGTGTCCTGGCTGCGCCTTCCACAGGGTTTTCTGGTTAACACTGTCACACTCCATCTGCGACAGTTATTTCTTGTCACTGTTGCATGTCTAGCAGCGTAGTGCGGCGGTTCCAGTGGGCTGAATCACAGGATAGAAGGCTCTTTCTTTACTCGAGAGAAGGGCATAACCTCAGAGTCATTTCAGTAAATCTCATGTGACATAAATGGATGACAGTGAAAGCTCAGAGTGCATAGCTACGGCTCCTCTGTATTAAAGCATTTCCCAAGAAAACAGATATTGTGCCGCATGGTCACAGAACTGGGACTAAATTAGCATGAGCAGGAGAACCTGCAAACCTTAGCCCCCTAAGAGCAAGGAACCATGGAGATAACCAACACCGAGGAACCCAACAAAACATTCTGCCCGTTGGGAATTGTACCATTCTAAACAATAAGTGCTATGCAACACCAGGCTGCTAGGACAGGCCTTCTCGAGTGCCACATGTGAGGTTCTTTCAACATCTTACCAGCAAGGCTTCCACCAGCTCGTCGTCGTGCTTGCCCTTGTCCAGGAGGCTGCTGACCTGGCTTCTCAGTGACTTCACCTCCATGCTCAGAACTTTGATTCTGGCCTTGGATCCATCCAGCTTCATCTTCAGCTCCTCGTGGTCGCTAAGCAGTGCCTCGTGGTCCTTGGTGATCTTCTGTTAAGCCAAAATGAAACATCAGGAACAGGAAAACGATAAAAATTGTTGACTTCCAGGAGATAACACGCCAGACTGAGCTGACCCTTCCTCCAGCGAGATAGGAGGTTACCTCTAGAGCTTCCCTCCTCTCTTTCTCCAGGTTACGAAGATGACTGATGTTCTTGTCCTGCAGTATCTGGGTCCTCTGCAGTTTCCCCAGGCCCAGCATCTCCTCTTCCAGGCTGGGAGGGGACTGGTGCTTCTTCTGGCCTGTCTGGCCCATCTGCTGTTCCAGCTCCCGTACCTGGGAGGCAGCAACCTCTCGTTACCCGGACAACATCCATCGCAGTGCTATTCCAGCACAAACTGAATACGACTCTCAGAAAACATGTGTTCAAGTAAAAAAGTATAAATCAACAGGTCTGCCTGGTCCTCTGGACGTGAGACTGTTTCTGCTTCTTCCTCATAGGTGGCTCATCAATGCCAGATTGCCCAGTAGATTACAGGGTCAAAACGAGAGCCCTGGGTCGAGGTCCTTTGCAGGCAAACCAGGTGGCACCAGCATATTCACGTCAACTCTGACCCAAAGGTAGCTCCAGAGGAGTACAACCACAATTAAAAGTCAAGTGAGGTTAATTACTGGGTTCTCACCCTGTTCTGTAGGGTCAGGATCTGCTGGGAACGTCCTCGCCAGCTGCCTGGGACACTCAGCAGCTGCTGCAGGTTCACATCCTCACCCAGCTCACTGCATAGAACCTGCACCACGCACACCCAACCGTTCTTTGGATCCGTTACCATAGCTACCATAGATGTACACCATAGTCTTGACACTTTGAATTCTCTATCCAAATAGAATTAAAATTTACAAAAAAAAAGACCTAATGGTTGTCAGGAAGAAGACATTATGAACCACGCCTATTTACACATACCTCTAATGCACTTTGTGAAGAGAAGGTAAAGAACAAGAGCCGTACCTTATGAGCTATTTTCAGTTCCTGTTTCATTGCCTGGATCTGATTGCGATATTCGGTCATTTTAAAATTGGCGGCGGACAGCTTCTCCTGCAGTGCTTTGACTTCCAGATTTTCGATCTTCAGGAACAACACGGTAGGCAGAAGTGTCACACGAAGGCTGCCCAACTCCTATTCCCCAGATCAGCCCAGGTCCTGGAGGACCTCAGTCCAAACTGCTCAGCACTCAGGCTCAGCCCTTGTTTCATAGCACCAATTAATTCCAGGTGTAAATTGAGTACTAAATGTGTTTCTTTTTTTTAAATCCTCCCTGCCTCTGGCCCAGGAAGACAAAGCAGAACAATCCTACCTTAAAGAAACACATTTATAGTGTTTTAGACTTCGAGGGTTGGTTTAGCAGCAATCCTTCAGCATTACCCTCTTTCCAGTGGTACTATTTGCTCTGCTTCACTGTGTCACAGTTTCACTTTTTCAGAAAATCAGTTTAACCCACAGTCCTGTTGTCTAATGTTTTATAATATACATCTCAAAGGGTTACCACATGCTCCTCTGTTGACTGCTGTCCAGGCATCTTCTGTTCCATCTTTCCATTCCCAGGAGTGAGGCTGAGCGACAGAACAGCCTGTAGCTGTGGAGACACATAAAGCACATTAACAGAATTCAATATACAAAATAGTATAGAATGCTTTTATTGTTATTGTACACAGCGGGTGCAACTAAATTCTCCATTCTTTTCCTTCCAGAGATAGACAGAATATTAATATCATAAAACCAATAATATTATAATATTACAAATTTAAAAATATTAAGTATAATAAATACAAATATAATGAATGTGAACATATTATAGATAAATATACTTCATATAATATACATATATACAGAAAATCTGTGGTCGTTTGGATGTGAAAAACAACATAACAAAAGGTGAGAATTAATCATATATCCTGTACTACTGCAGCGGCCGCATCACTGCTTCTGCATGACACTGAAATGCTTGCATGTGGAGAGTAAGTCATGCTGATGTGGACACCAGCCTCTTTCTCCAGCTCCTTGATCCTGTTGTTCGCTCGCTTCACTTTGGTCTTCTCTTGCTCAGTTTCAGCAGTCAGCTCCCGGTTCCTCTTGGACAGTTCCACGATCTTTGTGGCGGCCAGATCGCCGGCTATACCAGACACACCTGGGGGGAAAACAAGCAGAATATGTCACATCAATAGCAATATAGTACATATAATTGCATATGCAATTTTGCAAACTTACATGTATTAAATAACAATTTTGCGTAAATAGCCCCGGAAGTGTTCATTTTGCAGAACAAAAGCAGAGTCAATGAGATGCTAAAAATGAAAACATCATATAGATGAGGAGTCTGTTAAACTTGCTGGCTTGTTCTTCACGTTGCACGCGGGAGCCCTGTCACGTACCGGCTAAAGCCAGCCGCTCCTCTTCCCTCTTCCTTTTCAAGTGCTTGGTTTCAAAGTCTTTCTCACTCAGGAGCTTGCGAAGCCGTCCGTTCTCGTCGCAGGCCTCCCTCAGCTGCTCCTGCAGCCGCTCGTTCGTATCCTCCAGCAGCCTGAAAGCACCGGGGGGGGGTGGGCAGGTGTTTACCGGGAATCATGAAGCGAATGTGTTCAGAGTGGAGGCGGCCACGCAGATGCTAACTGAACAGTTCAAGGCAGGAACCAAGCCAGGGCCACAGAGAAGAAAATAAAGTGAGATTCACAGTCAGGGATAGATTTTACAGGAATCTCAAGGATACTAAAGAGCACAAATGTAAATGTATGTTTTCTATGTAGAAATTACCTACTATCAAATTATTTAGAATCTCGCCAACGCTAATATTACTACCATTTAGCTATATTTCTTAATTGCTGATGCAACAGTACACAGAAATAACACTTAAATATGAAAACTCTACTCTCAGAATTACTTTTTTTCATATGTTTCTACATTCTTATTGTGATTGACTTTTCAGGAGTTGAAACAATGGGCAAATACAGCTTTTAGGAATTATCTTTGAAAACACAATTATTGCGTGTAGCAAGATTTCATTGACAAATCAGCAAAACAACAATTAAAATTGAAATTAAACTGTACATCTGCGATTGCTTGTCCACCTTTTATTCAGTCCATCAGCCGCATCTCTGTCCATCTCTGACGACTTCAGGTCACCTTGGTTGATAGAGGATTCCTCTTTGTAGCCATCAGAGACCTTGTCCTGCCTCCTCGCCATCCTATTCTCCAGATGTTGCTGCAGCCTCTTCGCCTGCTGCTGCTGCAGAGCCTGGAACTGCAGCTTCAGCGTCGCCGTCATCTTCTCCTCATCGCCATCTGCTATCGCATCGCCCTCAGATAGAGAGTGCCCTAGTGACATGGACTCCATCTGCCCCAAGGGATTCTAAGTGAGAAAAACATAATGGCAACCTGCCTCAAAGCAGTACGATTTTAAAACCGTACAGCAATTTTTGCACAATTATGCACAATTAGGCTACAAATTTTGAACCCTTCCAAATTTAAAATATGCAGCAGACAACCTTAGTCAATAATCAGTAATTAGAGAAGTATTTAAGGATCAGTGAGTCAAGTTTGATCGATTTTCACAAATGTGCTTTGGATGTGTTGAAGATCAATACAGACATCCATGCCTGATAGATCTTCATAAAGTAAATATAGACAACTGATATTTTATATAAAACAGGATTTGTGATATCAGTGAAAGGTTATAAGATTTGTTGTTTCTCCCACAATTCCTTGTTTTATTTGGATTATGGTTAAGCGACACGTACAATTGTTATCCAACTGACATTCACCCGGACAATGAATATCCTAATATCTTCTCTAGCATCTTTTTTTTTTTTTTTTTTTTTTTTTTTACTATTTATGACAACGATTACAATGCTACTACTATTGCACGTATCATTATAAACTTTATCATAGCACAGTATTGACTAAATTATTCTTCTATTGATAAATTAATATTCATTAATTAATTACAGTAGCTATTCCGGAAGCTCGTTTAATTTTTACTAATCAGCACCAACGGTGTATCGAAGTAGGCAAACCATCAACAAAAAACTGATGAGTCAATAAGAAACATATAAAAAATGTGGAAACTGTCAGCCTCACCCGACTATTATATGTCCCAATTTGAAAAGTAGACTATCAATATTTTTCTTCAGTTGATATTAACCAAACATTATAATAAATCAAACATATGAATTGGATAAACAACTATTTAATGCACAAACTATCATTTTTGTACGCGAGTCGTCAACAGGATACAGACGCTATCCGTTTCCATAGCAGCACAGACGGCGCCCCCAGCTCACAAAACGGGATAAAACGTCATTTCCACGCGATGCAGCACACGAGCCGATCTCGCGATGAAATGCTTCGCCTGCAAGTTGTCGTTCCGATTTGAAGGGTCACGGCACCTCAGAGCCGGAGTTTCCCTTCTTACCATAAGTTCCGCACTGTATCCTTGTATGTACGCATGTGTTGACCTAATTTGTATTTTCTACGACTTCCTGGTTAGATCAGGTAATAACCGGTGATAACCGTCAGAATAAATAACTTCTCCACTCACTGCACGGTCATTATATTGCATTTGTAACACTGCAAAACTGCTTATTATTAGTCGTCTGCAGTCAGAAATAATATTAGGCCTGGTAATCAATGTTATTTTCCAGAGGATTTTCAGACTGTGGTTGGTTTGAAACATAAGGTTGCGTCACATTTTTGGTCTGAACCAAGTTTCAGTATTTCAGTTACAAAACTTAGTACTCTTTTTCAAATATCACATGTCTGCATTAAATTCATAGTTCCTGGTAAAGATACTGATGATAAGTGTTAAAGGTAATAAGTGAACTGTATACAGTTGACATAGTATACAGGGAGTGCAGAATTATTAGGCAAATGAGTATTTTGTCCACATCATCCTCTTTATGCATGTTGTCTTACTCC
>JAOYFF010000081.1:3310210-3346989 GCA_025773925.1 Cryptomyrus ogoouensis
ATTTAGCCCAGACTACCTTAAATCTGGCAAGTTATCTGGCTAAGCAAGTAATCCTGCTTTGTGAAACAGGCCCCAGTTATCTAGTCCCTGTGTTTTCATTTGTATTAGATTTTGTTTTTTTTTTTGCCCTTGATTGTATTTTACCGGTCTGTTATCCCCATTGTTAGATTCTGTTTCCTAGTTTGAGTTTCATGTTTATTAGTTTCACCTGTTGCCTGTTTTACTAGTCCTACTTAATTAGTCTCACCTGTCCTGTGTTACTCGTTACCCCTTAGTATTAAAGTCCCTGCCTCAGGTCAGTTCCCCAGTGGTTCATTGTGTGTTGGATATTACCTGCCTACCTGCCTTCTAGCCCTGTTTTGTAATTAGTCTTTGTTTATCCTCCTTTACTTTTGGCCCCTTGTGGTCCTTTGTTTTTGTAAGTGTTTCTTGTGTTTTTTTTTTTAGTTCAGTTAATAAACCCTGATTTGTCCTGTGAGCCACAAGTGGGTCGTCCACCTCCTACTCAACCTGTATCATGCCGCACCCACGCCCCAAATCTGCCTGGATCCATGACGGGTTACAGTTAAAAATCACACACACACACATACGGAATTTTGTAATAGTGCCTGATGGGCATGAGTCATTACTGCGTGACAATGCATGTGTGGACATAGGCCTTGTGAAACAAGTCTGTACTATAAATGAGACAAGAGGAGTGCAGACTTCTGATCAGGGGTTAATCAGTCAATTTCATGACATACTAATGAAGAAGTACTCCAGTGTCGTTCAAGGGCTGGGAGTACTGCCTTACACATATGCCATTAAATTAAGAGATGATGTCATACACGCCCCACAGAGAGTGCGGTGTCCATTGCTCTCCATGAAAGACTGAACGTGTGAGGAGTTAGGCGTGATTGTCACGGCTAGGTCACACACGTGACGAACGTCAAACGTAAGGAATAGGGGCAATATAAAAGACGTTTATAAACCAATATGCGACCTAAACATATATACACACTAGTTAACCCCCCAAAGGAGGACACTTTGCCCCGATAATCCTTATCTGCCTCGACTACGCCACCTGATGTATAAATGGAGCAGCAGGACCCCCCAATTCGGTTCTGACCAGTTGTGCTGGTATGAAACAGTCCACACACCCCAAACACCTGAAGGTTTGTATTTTACCAGTTTATTGTACAGGAAATAAAAATACATACGAATTCAATGCCAAGTGACACATCAAAGTATTTCATAGACTGGCCTAGAAAGGCTTGAAACGTGATTGAATTATGGCCTGCCCCCCCCTTCATCGCCTGACTCAACCCCACTGAGAACTACTGGGCCTATGAGATTTACCAAAGTAGCACACAGTAGCCTTCTCAGAGCAGCTTCTCAGTGGTGGTCCTAGCTGGCTCAGCTAATATCGGACAGGATCAAATCAAAAACCTGATTGGTTCAGTGGGCAAAAAGCTCATGACGGTCATTGAGAAGTTGGCTATACTGGGCATTAAACTGGGTGAGGTGGGCTGGTTAGAAAGGCTGAAAGCTTGTTATTCCTTATATATACCGAATAACAAAAATTGTTTCTTATTATTTCTGTTGATGGTGGAGAGAAAATCCACTTAGCTTCTGATTGCCTAATAATTCTACACTGATAATCAAGCATTTTTCTTTTATTTTTGTTTGTGAAAGTCAAATGTAACATTTTCTCTCAATAAATTTACTTCATGCACAAGAAAGCTTCTGAATTCATTTTCATAAGTCTGCCCAACTTTTGCTAAAACATGATCTCCAGGAAAAGTACTTGCCTAATAATTCTGCACACAGTGTACAGTGCACTCAGACATTCGCGATCGAGGTTAGGTTCCAGAAGCCGTCGCGAATGAGGAGGATTCGTGGATGTTCGGTAGAGTCACCAAAAATAATTTAAATTTAAATAAATAAAAGTAATATGTGCTTATTTCTATGGTTTAAACCCAAAATATGACCCCAGTCATGCTTCCAAAACACTTTAATTTCATTTAAAAGTTATCTTAATACATTACCTTTAAAAAAACATATCTTTGATGTGAAAATAGAGTACAGTATCGCCTAACGGATATTTGTCACATTATAGCACAGTTTTACAGTACAGTATACTAATGTTACCCCTACTGATCCATAGAAGACGGCATTGGCTGCCATTTTCTTTTGCATTTACAGTAAGGTAAAATGAGTAAACGAACCCTTTTAGTGTTTATAGCAATTTGTATCGAGAGGGAAACCCGCGGGACGCATTTGCTGTGTACGTAAACATTAGCACCTTTCAAAAAAATTATCATTTTTGTTTGTTGAATTTACGTTAACGTGTACTTACTATTACAAAATAGTAAATTAACTATTTACTAATATTTATGTAAGCATTAGCGTTCCAAAGGGAATAAACTTGCGAATGGGATTAGCATCTTGTAAAGGTACAGTACGTACAGTTTGTACATAAAAAGGAACGTTTCCATAAGAAAGCCAGGTATTTAAGGGATTTATATTGTATGTCTTGAACTTGAATCTTCACAGTATCACAATGATCACAGTATCATCAGCATAAAGGTGAAAAGTTGAGTTTGGAATGTTCCGTCCCAGGTTATTTATAGATATACTAAACAATAATGGGGCAAGAATCGAACCTCGTGGGACCCTCTTATGAACTTGCAATAAATCTGAGGTAGAACCATCTATCTGAACTGCCTGGGTTCTTCATGTGAGATAATTTGCAAACCACCAAACTGTTTGTTTAGAAAAACCAATATCTGCAAGTGTAGGACGCGGAATAGTTTGGTCAGAGGAGGAGACTACGGCGCTTCTTGACATTTGGAATGAAGAAAACATAAAACGTCAACTATCTACAACACGCAGGAGTGCAAAGGTGTTCCTGCAGTTTGCAGCTGAAACGAAGGCTAGAGGATTCCAACAGACCGCACTACCCAGTAGTAAACTAAATCAATAAAACTATAAACTATAACTATAAAACTATAAACAATAAAACTACCCAGAATCCAAAGCAGTAAAGGTCTGACAGCTCCATAAGAACATGAAGTGTGAGCAGAAAAAGGACTGAGTTCCGACTCAGAGAGCACTATTTTAGTAGCAAAGTTCTAGTTTATACTGTATGTATAGCCATTCCACCACCGTTTTTTTTGTCGATAAGTACGATAAACATTGTAACCGCTAATGGTAATATCCTTATTAATAAGCACAGATTTTTTAAGCCAAGTTTCCGACAACACCACAATATCAGAGTTTGTTGAATTTATCCAAATATTTATAAGATCTAATTTTGGAAGTACACTCCTAACATTGATGTGAATAATCCCAATCCCAGATCAACATTTAAAATCTTCAGGTGTAAACATTGTACTGGAGTATCAGAGCCTGGATTGGTCTCAACATTTCCCGGTATTAATAACAATAACAAAACTAGATATTTATACTTAATGTTACAGCCTTTTGAAGTAGTCATCACACTGGTAGAGATGATACTCATAAAGGGGGAAGTTTCAACAATAGTAAAATGGTTTCTCAAAATCTGTAAGCAGTAAAAATGAAGAGACTCCTCAGTCAAAAGCAACCACTTTGACATGTTCATAGACACTATAACTGTTAACTGAGATGGATATGATAAGGTCTGTCTACAGCAAACAGTGAAAAAAAGTTAAATTGACAAAGCTATCATACCGTGTATCTTCAAACGGAGTAATTGAAAAAGGAAAAGGAGTAATATTAGGCCCATGTGGGCTTGTAGCAAAGCCCCACAAAGATATAAAACACAATACAACAATTAGTGACATAATAAATGAAGATAACCCACTTTACCACATGTGATGTAGCTAGGAAGCAAGTCCTAGAGAAGGAGGGTAGCAGTCTGGATCAAGTGCCGTGGGACCAATAGCTGGAGGCTAGCAGGCAGGGCCGATAGCTGGTGGCTAGCAGGCAGGGCCGAATAGCTGGTGGCTAGCAGGCAGGGCCGAATAGCTGGTGGCTAGCAGGCAGGGCCGAATAGCTGGAGGCTAGCAGGCAGGGCCGAATAGCTGGAGGCTAGCAGGCAGGGCCGATAGCTGGTGGCTAGCAGGCAGGGCCGAATAGCTGGAGGCTAGCAGGCAGGGCCGATAGCTGGAGGCTAGCAGGCAGGGCCGAATAGCTGGAGGCTAGCAGGTAAGGATTATAGCTGGTGGCTGACATCAACACAGCACACTGTCTTAGCTGCCTAGCTGGATAATGAATGTGGATACCCTAAAATAAAATCTGAGAGTCTGCACTTTATGTCCATGCCCATTGTATAACTTCAATTGGAATATATTTCAGTAAACAGGTAAAATAGTAAAACTTGTGTCAGTGTCCAAATATTTATGGCCCTGACTGTATGCCGTTGTAACTGTAGTAAGATAGTTTGTGAGAAGGAGCCACGGACCGATGACGACAGGAGCGCAGGGTTGGAAAAGTGGACGGATGTTTATGAAAGGTCTAAATACAGATCATATCAATGCACCTTTGTACTAACTAAGCATGGGGGATGCAAAAATCTCATAGGTTAAACTTTGCACATAGTTCGAAGTTTCACCGCCACACTGGTGATATTAGATGACTATATTAGTTATCAATTACATTTTCTAAAGCAGAAATATATAGACGCAGGCCAAAAAAAATGTATTCATTAAATATGATTGAGGTACAAAAATAATTTTGTCTGGTCAATTTTTGCTCCGCTAATTCTATCTGTTCCCTGTACTTGCATGTTAGTGCCTGTTAAAACATTAGCTTCCACGTTAAAACCTGTTATTTTCACGTCGCGGGGATCATTTTTCTGGTCCCCATAAAGACAACCACAATTTTCTAAACTTTCCTCCTATAACTAAGTTGTTAAGTGAATTAGTGGATAAGGAGCTGCTCCTTCCCGATATTTCAGGCATGCTGTAGTTGGTTTGTGTCAGCCAGCTTTTGATATTTAGTGTTGCCTTTGCAAAATTATAACATATTTAGTATTTTATAAATGTTCATACAGTACTGTACTGTATACTGTCACAATAAAGTACAAATTTATAGATGAAATATGTTGTCTTGGAGATTGTGAATGCTAGTGTAGTGAATACTGACTGACTGCGGGAACAAGACTGAGACTGCGAAAGGGTGATGTGAGAAGAGATGCTTGGCGCTAAGACGCCACGCTGCCGTTTCCATGACCGAAGTTCTCGTACAGTGTACAATACCAATTGGTCAGAGAGCTGGTCGTAAGTCTGGGTGATGATAAATTGTACTAGTGATATTTAATAGTCAGTGGTTAAATGCCTCTGTTTCCTTGAACATTATATCTGTGTTGATAACAACATATGTGTCTCAAGACAAAGACAAGCCCCAGACAAACTTGACTTAGCCCCTGATATTTTCAATACCTAGAAATGCCCCTACACTTGACAAACTGGAATTGGGTAACAGGTCCGATTGAGAAAGCTTGTTGGCATCATCTCACCTGTTTAAAATGTTAACAGAAATGTTTCAGTATAAAAATTTCAGCATATCCACTGAAAGGAATATCTTTACTGTTTGCAGACTTGAGTTGCTGTTTAACACTTTATGATTTTCAGTCATTTCAGTGTGTTTGTAAATTAATTAATTAAACTTTTTAATATGTGACTTAATTATTGTAATTATGTAATCTTGAATTTTCTACAGAAAGTAAAGCAATCTCACATTATTTATTTGCTTAGCATGCTGTCATTCTGGTTCAGTGTCATCATAAGTGTTTGCATGTCAGAGGTTTCAAAACACCTCTTTGGCCAGTCTCACCTGTTTGTTTGTTTTTATTGGTTTTTTGTCTTCCCAATGTTTGTTATTATCTTTCTTTATTTTCCAGGTTTGCCCTGCTTGTGTCCTGTTTGATTTTGGTTGTGCTTGTATTTGTATTTATTTGGTTGATTGGTTCATTTTTGTGATGGTGCACACTTGCCTTTTATTAAGTCATTGTTGTCTGTGCATTTAGGTGCCTGCTTTTGTTTTGTTCCTTGTTGGTTTGTTGGTTTTCCCTGTATGGTTGTTCCCTCTGTTGCAGTGCAATTTCTCAGTTGCGAATGTGAATTATTTTATAGATTTTTTTAAATGAATTTTTCTGGATTTTTTTGTTATTGTTCTGTCTCTCACTGTTCAAATAAACCTACCATTGCAATTATAGACTGATCATTTCTTTCTTAATGGGCAAACTTACAAAATCAGCAGGAGTTCAAATGATTTTCTTCCCTGACTGTATTTAGTAGTTTATTCCCTTTTCAGTTTCTATAGTTTCCTGAGTTCCTCGCCAGCATCAGTATTGTGTTCATAGGGTTGGTCCCTACCTTAATTTCTGTTTATTTTAGTTTTATTTTTAGTTTGTTTTATTTTTGATTATATGTCCCTTTTCCTTATGAGCCACTGTGAGATTCATGCCTAATTCAACATGCCCGCCTTAACAGATACTGGGTACATTCAGTTACTTAAAACTAAAACTTACAGGGAAAGCAACAGGGCGGGCTCTTTATACACAGTGGGAGGAGCATTCTTTTGTTACATAGAAAAACATCTTGAGCACAGGCAGAGCAGAGCTCTGAGAGTCGTGAGCACTGCAAGATGGGACTGCTGTTGCCGATTCTCCTGGCAGTGCTGGCCTGTCTGATAGGAGGGCTGTACCTCCTGGGAGCCTTGCGCAGACGGCGCCCCGGAGAGCCTCCACTGGACATGGGACCGATTCCTTGGTTGGGCCACGTGTTGGAGTTCCGTAGGAGCACTGCCGCATTTCTCCAGAGGATGAAGGAAAAGCATGGGGATATTTTTACAGCACAGATGAGTGGGATCTACTATACATTTGTCATGGACCCGCTCTCTTTTGGGATGATAGTGAAAGAGGCCAGGACAAAGTTGGACTTCTCTGAGTTTACAAAGAATCTGCTGGAGATCGTTTTCAGCTACAAATCCTTAGAGGATGAATACAAGATAAATCATGCAATCATCAACAAGCACTTGATGGGTGACGGCCTGGTGGTTGTGACTTAGGCCATGATGACCAACCTGCAGAATCTGATGCTACATGAAGTGGGACAAGGGGATGCTCCGAGCCCCTGGCAAGAGGACGGTCTGTTTCACTACTGCTACAACATTGTCTTCCGGGCTGCCTACCTATCCCTGTTTGGTAACGAGGCAGCTAACTCATCAGAGATGATGGAGAAAGCCAGAGAGCTTGACCGAGTACAGTCCAATGACCTGTTTCATGAGTTCCGTAAATATGACAAGCTGTTTCCTGACTCGGTCTACAGGGTCCTAGCTCCATGGGACAAAAGAGAGGCTGAGAGGTTGAAGAGGCTATTGTGGAGCAGAATGTCGACCAAGAACATAAATACAAAGCAGAATGTCAATGGCTGGGTGATGGAAAGTAAGCAGGTGAGGGAAGAACTTGGGATGGATCCATCGATGGTGGACCGATACATGTTCATACTACTTTGGGCTTCCCAAGGAAACACGGGATCTTCATCTTTCTGGTTACTCCTGTTCCTCATGAAGCATCCAGAGGCAATGACAGCTGTGCGCAAGGAAGTGGAGGAGGTTCTGAGAGTGACCGGGCAGTCAGTGAAGCCCGGAGGCCCACTCATCAACCTGACACGAGATATGCTGCTCCAGACACCCGTCCTTGATAGCGCAGTGGAAGAGACCTTGCGGCTTACGACTGCCCCAATGCTCATCCGATTCGTGAAGAAGGACATGTCCCTCAAGATGGCCAACGGGCACGAGTACAATATCCGCCAGGGCGACCGTGTGGCCCTCTTTCCCTACACGGCCGTGCAAATTGACCCAGAGGTCCACCCTGACCCAATGACCTTCAAGTACGATCGCTTCCTGACACCTGATGGGACGAAAAAAACTGACTTTTACAGGAATGGGAGGAAGGTCAAATACTACAGCATGCCCTGGGGGGCTGGGGTCAGTATGTGCCCAGGCCGTTTCTTTGCCACTAATGAGCTGAAGCAGTTTGTCTTCCTCATGCTCACATACTTTGATTTTGAGCTAAAATACCCCGAGGAGGAGATTCCCGGATTTAACGCCGGCCGTTGGGGTTTCGGATCAATGCATCCAAGCCGAGACATCCAGTTCAGATACAGGTTACGCTTTTAACTCCAAAGACTGCACTAGATTTCAAAGCACTTAGTAGTGTGCCTAGTATCAGCTTAATATAATCGAATAGTATTCCAAATTATTATCAACTACATCCAGCAGTGCTTTAAAAATGCACTACCTGATATGCACTGTCCCTACTGGGCATCCTGTCAAACCTACTCAGCCTCTGCTCCAGAGTTCAGGTAGTACATGGTTAGTTCCTCTGAGTACTCTGCAGGGTGGCATAAGAGCCAAGGAATATGAAGGAGTTTTACTGAACAGCTACATTCTATGGTGCAAACACAGGCAGTAACGACAGACACGCAGGTAACTGCTTGTGGCAGTATGTCTAAAGGCACATCGGCACGACAAGCTGAGTTAAAAGCACTGATTAAAGTATGCAAAATTGCAGAAAATCAGTCAGCCAATGTGTACACAGATTCCAGATATGCATTTGTCCATGATTTTGGACTCCTGTGGAGTCAACGTGGTGTCCTAACGGCAGCTGGGACACCAGTGGAAAATGGACAATTGGTTGAAGAATTACTGGATGCTATCCAACTTCCTGCTGAGCTAGCAGTCCTGAAATGCAAAGCTCACACCAAAACTGACACAGTGGAAAGTCAAGGAAACGCGCTCGCAGATGAAGCTGCTAAAAGAGCTGCGAGAGGTGGTGACACAAAAAGTGACACAGACTTTGATGTGAAATGTAAACAGCTAAGAACAGTGACCAAACATCTTGACGACATCAAGGATATGCAGAGCAACAGTCCTGCTGAAGAAAAATGGTCATGGATGGAAAGAGGTGCGAAACTACACAAAGACGATGTAAGGAGATATAGAGACGGACCCAGAACAGTGGCCCTGTCATCGCTACTTCCATACCTAGCGCACCAGATTCATTCAGTAGGTCACCTTGGTTTGGAGAAAATGGTGCATCGATTCAGTCAACACTGGTGGAACCCACAGTTCCGATCACAAGCACAGCAGGTGGTACGACAGTGTCTGACCTGTCAGAAGAATAATGCAGGTCCAGGAACGCCGACACCAGCTGTAGTGGCGCCTTCTCCGCTTGGCCCCTTTCTCCATCTCCAAGTGGACTACATCACTCTGCCGAAAAGTCACGGTTATTCAGATGTAGTTGTCATTGTGGACAAATTCTCAAGGTGGGTGGAAGCAGTTCCCTGCTGAAAAGCCACAGCCACACACACCGCAAACACACTAGTCAAAGACTACATTCCACGCTGGGGTCTACCATGTCAGATCGACTCGAACCAAGGAACACATTTCACTGGAGCAGTCTGTCAAGAGATCAGCCGACTCATGGGCACTGAATGGTCATTCCACTGCCCTCATCACCCACAGTCATCGGGACAAGTGGAGAGGATGAACAGTCATCAAAAACAGGCTGTTTAAATATCATCAGGAAGGAGTGCCATGGCCTCAGGCACTGCCAATCGTTCTCTGCAGCATCAGAGTGACGACCAACAAAAAGACTGGTTTGAGCCCATTTGAGATCATCACAGGGCGTCCGATGCATCTTCCCGACAACATAGATCTGAAAAAAGCAGACGTTCACTTTGCTGGTGATAGCCTGGTTGATTATTGCATTAAGCTCACCAATGCCGTTCAGTCTGCCTTCCAACAGGTTTCCGACGCGTGGGAAGATCCCGTCGACAGAGGTCACACTCTGGTACCTGGTGAGTGGGTACTGATCAAGAACCCCAGAAAGAACCGCTTGGGGCTAAGAGGGAGGGCCCATATCAGGTACTGTTAACAACAAATACAGTAGTTAAAGTGTGTGGTAAAAGCAGATGGATTCATGCTAGCCACTGCAGAAGAGTAGACAATGTTCCTGAGATCTAACGCACTATGGTGATGTGCTAGTAACCTCTCCCTTAGCAGCCTACGCTGCTGGGCGACAAAGTCACAGACTTTAACCAGCCAGAAGACCAACAACATACACGCGCACACACACACACACACACACACATATTGTGGATTGTCAAGCTTTTCATTTGCGTTTCTGGTAGTCTGTGCAAATACGTTTATGGAAACACGATTGCCAAAACTGATGGTTATGATTATGATTAATTAATTGTGATTGATTAATGGATATGGGTTTATTTTTAATTATTTAATTTTGCTACCTTTATGCAAGGTGCCTCCTTGGTTTTTAGAACCTAGTGTAGATCCAAGGCTTTATGCAGAGTTTTACAGTTATATCCTTATCAGTCATTTATTAATTACTCATGATGATTCGATGTGTTTTGTTTTCCATAGAATCATAGGGGGGACTGAGGGATTTCCTTAGTTAATTTGTAGTTATTTAATTATGTTCAGTTAGTTCATTCATTTATAGCTTTCATATTTCATATTTTTATATTTCTTTCTGTCCTTGCTACTCGCTCATCATGTTCTTTGCCTATCGCATACAACTTACTCTCACCAAGGCCGTCTGACCCTCTGGCTCCAGGAGTCTGTGTGAAGACCATAGATAAAGGGCCTGCTTCCCTCAGTGGGGGCAGAGACAGACACAGACAGACACTGAACCGGGCGTGTAAAACATCTTTCTGTAACATCTTCATTCTGTCTTGATAAACTGCTTAAGCTTAAGGAACCTGCCTCATCATTCAACTAAAAGAACCTGAGGTTTCACTGAAGAAATCTATCAAACAGAACAGCAAAGAGACTCAAACCATCGGGTGACCCAGAATTTTCTGGAAAATACATCCACTTTGCTCACAAATACTCTTCATCATCTCTACTCATCATCTCATTCTCCATTTGGGGTGCGAGATGAGGTGACAAAATATTTATAAAGCAGTTTAATAAATTTCAAACGAAAACTACTTTAATGTGTCTATTAATCTGTCATTTCTTCATAAATTCAAAATTATGAGCTTAATTCCAAATGTATTTTAATAAATTTAAATGTAAAATCCAAAGTTTTAGTTTGTCAATGGTGTTATCACATTATGAGGCGTTCTTTTTGTTATGCATTCGTTAATATGCAATTTATTTTTTGGTGTATCTGCATTTAACAAGGGAGTCCTTTTTAAATTATGTTACATATAGTCTTTTTTGCTAACATATTTTTAAAATCCTAAATTATAAGTGTACTGTATGTCTTGTATTGTTAAATATCTTTGCTTACAACTTTGTTCTTAGTGAAGAAAAATGCAAATTGAAAAATAAAAAAAGGACCAAAAGTGAATTTTACAGTATTTTAAGTAACACACCTAATGAAGACAATATTTCATCAAAATGAAAAAATACCTAGTTACACAACCATATCACCATTGATGGAAAAAGTTAATTCATTGGAAAGACAAAGAGCAACATTATAAGTGCCACATTACAAAGTAACAATTAAAGTAACAACAATACAATTAAACAATAACAGTACAAAACTACACCTCAAATGGTTTTCCCCAGTGAGGGACAGTGCTGATGAGTGAGTGGGCATTTACTTCTACTGCCAAAAATAGTGCCAGATTTTTATTTTTTTGATCAGTCTCAACAGAACTTTTGTTCACAGCAATGGGCTCGGGTATAAAACACACTCGTCTCCATACCAGCTGACATCATCCCTTTGGCTCGGCCAGAAAATAAATTATTAATTTCGTCCCTCTGCATACATTTCATTTTGATGTTGTGGACCTCCACTTTGAGAATGATGCCAGAATAAGGATCCGCATCATAAAGTAGGACACATCACTCTCCAATGTGCTCTTAGTCAGGCATTTCAGTGGTGTGGACTTCTTGATGACATCCACTTACTGCAAATGTGTACTACTTTAGCCCATAGCATGGACAGTCAAGAACGCCATTTCTCATTTGGAATACACAGCTGATGTCCCTATATTTGATGATTCCTGGGACAGTACTGATCGCCTGGTGCATCCTTACTATGCCTTTAATGCAAACCCCATGGCATATTTTCTATAATGCAATAAAAACAAAAATCTCTGAAATGTTAATCCACTCAGACCTTTATTTGTCTGACAAAAGTACATAAAAAAAAAAGATTTTAAACAGTTATACTGACCAACTTTTCATTTATTTCATCATTTTGAAAATATATGCAAAGTTAGAATTTGATGGCTGCAACACACTGAGCAAAAGTTGGGACAGAGGTAAAATAAGACTGAAAAGTGCTCAGAATATTCAAGTAACACCGGTTTGGAAGAGTCCACATTATGTAGGCTAATTGGTAGCAGGGCAGATATCATGATTGGGTATTAAGGTAGCATCCATCAAAGGCTCAGTCTTTGCAAGCAAGAATAGGCTGTGCCTCACCTTTTTGTGCCAAAATTCGTGAGAGAATTGTTAGTTCAAAAGGAACACTCCTCAATGAAAGATTGCAGAGAATTTAGGTCTTGCACTCCTCTACTTATGCTCCTCTACTTACGAACGAGATATGTTCCGAATGGCCGTTCACAACTTGAAATGTTCGTAAGTCATTATTCAACATCATTTTAAGGGTATACACAAGTACTAAGAACTTGGATGCTGGGAGTACGAACGCTATGCTGCTACGTTCAGAAACCACTGTTAAATGCGTGTGACCTTCAAACCCTCTGGCAGCGCTGCCTAAGAAACTGTCATGCTACAGTGACAAATATAGCCACCTGGGCTCAGGAGCACTTTGTAAAACCATTGCCAGACATGCAACGTGAAACTGTATTAGGCAAGGAGGAAGTCATATGTCAATTCCATGCAGAAATGCCAGCGAGTTCTCGGGCCCGGGCTCATCTCAGATGGACCAAAAGACTGTGGAACCATGTGCTGTGATTAGATGAGTCCACATTTCAGAATGAAACAAGCGTTGAGTTCTCTGTGCCAAAAATGAAACTAACCATGCAGATTGCTATCAGGAAAAGGTGCAAAATCGAGCATCTGTAATGGTATGGGAGTACATCATTGCCCATGGCATAGGTGAGCTGCATGTAGGTGAAGGTACTATTGACTCTGAGGCATATATTAGGATTTTAGAGAGACGTGTGTTGCCATCAAGCCAACATCTCTTCCAGAGACGTCCATGCTTATTTCAGCAGGACAGTGCCAGACCAGATTCTGCAAGGGCTACAACAGCGTGACTTCATAGACGCAGAGTGCGTGAGCCTGACTGGCCTGCTGCCAGTGCAGATCTGACTGCTATTGAAAATGTATGACACATCATGAAGAAGAGAATCAGACAATGGCAACCACAGACTGTTGAGCAGCTGAAGTCTTACATCACTCAAGAATGGACAAAATTTCCAATTGCAAAATCACTACAATTAGTATCCTCAGATCCAAAACATTTCTGGAAATCGGACTGTAGTTAAAAGAGGGGGCCCCTCCGCAAAGTGTTGTGCCATCTTCTCCACATCTTCTGGAGACACAAAGAAGAGCTCCACAAAAGTTGTTTTCCGTTTATTGAAAATCTGGTAAGTCTGTTCCATGATGCAGCAGATTGTCCTCAGTGCTTTTCGAGGAGCCACCGATTTAATCTGGTGTGCCCTTACCATGGCTGGCCTCAAAGAAATGCCAGCTCGCCACCATGAAACCCATCTTATACGGCTCAGTGGCCAGCATACCAGCAGTCTGCTTTTTGTTTATACTGGGTGACTGGTCCATCACTGAAAAAAATGTGGGTTAGTGACTCTTGGACATCGCTCCTTCAGTATGCTAAGAACAGGTGAAAGATTAAAGAATCTGTTTCTCCCTTATCTGCCGGTAGACCCACGTGTATATCGCTGCATCCAAGAGCAGAGTGGGTGGGGCAATGTTGATTAGGAGGGGCTTATAATGAGGGTTAGGGTTGGGGAATCAGATGATAGCAGTTATTAATCCCTCCCCCATTGTCCTGCCTATTCGACAATGCCCCTCCTACTTGATATTCAGCTCCCGGCTGCAGCGATACGCCTCTCGATGGACCCCACATAGTCATCGGTCTCGATAAGACCAGCGACAAAAATCTCTGACAACTTTTTTAGATAGATTACATATTTTTGAATGTAATACAGCGTTAATGACGTGTATTTTAACCATGGTGCCACGCCCCCCTCGTGAGAATGCAAAAGCAGCAGTCGCACCTGAATGAAAATATCTGGCCTACTCCCAATTTAGCCCTGTCCTACTCTGCATTCTGTATGAAGCATTGTTGAGTGTTTACGTGAGGCTTACTGAGCGGTCTAACTTCTGTCTAGCCCTGATCCGTCCCGAACCCCTTCGCCTCGGACCTCTCCTTCGTGCCTGATCCGTGCCTCGTGTGCTGCTCGTCGGACTGACCTCCCGGCTCCTGAGTTTTACCGTCACCACGACTTCGATCCTGTCTGCCGATTCCCTTTCTGCTCACCTGTTCCTGAAAAGAAAACGACTGTATTATTTTAACCGTTAAATTTCATATTATGTTAAAATGTTTTCGCAAACGTTGAAATTTGACTGTGACAAGCTCTTTTGCAGGTATAAAGCAACTGTGAAACAGAATAGAAATAGAGAAATCTAATGAATAATTATAGGTAACGGTGTTAACTGTGGGAATGTACATGCAAAATCATTGGGCTCTAGTTGTCATTTTAAGCATGTTTTTAAACCCTGCAATATTAATTATTTTTTTGCTGGTCAGACTTAATCCTACACACACCTTCTAAAAAGAATGTCTGAAATCGGCTTAAGAATTTGACTTTGAGGACATGCCTGAAATTTTTGTAATGGGGCGTGCACAGCTAGGAAGGTAAGAGAACAATAGATACAGCGTGGTTAGTCATGGGTCTTCCTAACTGCTATTGTTTGGGACTAAGCGTACATTTCCATTCTGGAACAATGCCTCGTAGTGTCTGCCGACTTCAGCTTGGTCAGACAGATTGACTTTTGTCACGCTGTAAGTGGCTAAAAGCCCCACTAATTATATGTAACTGTTCTGATGACAGACCTTCTCGACCTAAACAGTTAAGCATACAATTCAGTATCGGATATCATTTAGACAGCTGTTTCATATGAGGAAAAACACCTCGGACATCTTTCTGTTATAGAAATGCTGGGATGCCGTTTGAATAAAAAGACACTGAACCTGATCCATGCTATCAGCGCCATCCCCGGTAATTGAGCTATATTTATATCACTCTAGTGCCCTCTAGAGGTAGGTAGTATGAATTGTAAACTGTGGCACCCGAGAAGTCTACAAAAAGCGGCTAGAATCGGTCCAAGACGTGCAAACATTATTTCAGTTTTATTCTGCATAGATTGCGTTTTAAGATGCAAACCTTTACATGCAGAATTCTTCTACAGTTATTTCAATCTACAATTATATTGTTTATGATATTTTATTATTTCCATTCTTCTTTCGTCTGTTTTCGATGTAGGAGATCTGTATTAGAATTGTTTCACGCATGTCATTTGATTGCTTTTCAAATAAGAAAATAAAAAAAATAATTATACGATCATTTGCACATGCGGTGCGAAACAGGTGTTTCGCGCGAATATATATCACCTGTATATATTACACATATTTATATATCTATATATAGACTGATAGGCGGACAGCCTAAAACCTTGGTCCCTCTGTGTCAGTATCTGTCTATTGTCCTTAGACGCCTGTGACGTCACTGTATTGCTTGTCGGACATGTGCCAGATGTGATCCTCTTCCCAAGTGACTTTCTGTGTTAGTGGGGAATGCCTTGATTCACCCTCTCGCCGAAAGAAAAACAAACTATTTGATATTACATTAAATGCATGCAATACCCGACTGATGCCCAGAGAAGAAAAATACTCTCTTGTCTATTTTCTTTCCATTTGCCTTTGTTGACACTCACGGTCAATTTATATCTACAATAAAGACAAAGGGAGTAGTAAGTACTTATATTTGTTGTCAGTGTGAAGTGTGCTGTTTTTTTCTAAGTCGTGAATATCATGTATATAAAGAAGACAATAATTGGTATATATCGGAATTCGGTGCAGATGCCGTGTATCGCTAGATTGGATTTTAAGCACCTGAAGCGAAACGCTTAACGACTCCGTATTTTAAGAGTATTCTGTGTTACACAGTTCTGGATGTTTTTCACTGTTCATCTTTGATAATGGCTGGTAAATTATTCACACGAGTCCTTGCAGAGCTAATTAGGTTGGGTTTTAATGGGCGTTTGGTGAACTCCTCTGAAATGTGCAGGACCTAAGAGCACCATGACATGTCAGACACGCTAACTGCAATGATACCTATAGATCCTGCATATTTTTTTTTTTAAACCCACCCGATCATATTGATCCTCAGCCGTGATGGATTAATGGAGGAGGGCAGTTTTGTAGAGGTTTTCCAGACTGTCCCAGCATAAGCCTGTGGCTGTACGTGAAAGAGGACCAACCGTTGAGGCTTGAAGATTTGTTTTGGTAGGATGGCACATCGTTCAGAGAATGGCATAAACACACACCACCCTAATGGTGAAGACAGCACCATTTTATTTTATTCTCTCTCTCTGGAGCTTGATTTTCATGAACTCACACAAAGTAGATGGAAAGATGACAAAAGAACTTGGCAACAATAATACACCTGGGATGGATATCATATTCATTACGCAACATATTCATGGTTTAGGGGTCACGAACCTTTCACAATAGAATGCACATGTAATTTTTCATTTTGTCTTTTGCATTAATTATTTGCTGAGGGCTCTTAATGTATATCTTGCGTAGAAAGGCAAAAGCAAAAACCTATAGTATAAAATGCGTTGAGTTCCACTCTTCTGTAATTCTGCAGAGGCGTCCTATTTATTTTCATGTAATTTATGGAATACATTTTAGAACTATGGGTTATTTTGTAAAAGGATTGTATGAATAATACATAATAATACATGAAGAATTACTACTGATATTGGGTCAAGATAACATTGTTGTGAAGAGGGAGAAGTGTAATGTTTGTTTAGGCTAAAGCTTCATAGTTTTGTATTTTCTTATGTATTTGCTGGGACTCCTTTTCAGGCTGAGATGTTTGACAGGCTGTTGTTGTATCAGTTCGGATTTCATGTGAGCCCCTTTTCTTACCAGATCCAACCCTTACAGCGTACCATGGCAAAGAGATGCTTTATAATAATGTGCAGGCCCAGATAACCAGCACACTTTAGTCCTGAAGAAGTCTGTCCCGGTCTGTCTTTCGCTCTTCCTGTTGACATTAAAGTCATAACACCTGAAACCTTTCTGTCCGTCTCTCAGACTAAGATCTCTTCAGTCTTCTTATGGTGTGTAGTTTAGTCTGTCAGCTTTGAGCTGGGTCAATGTTTATGCAGTCGCCTTAGGTATGTGTGTGAGACTGGATATCATTTTAGTTCCAAGTGCATTATGGGAATGAACGCTGAAATAATACATTTCTGAGTCTGGAATATAAGCAGAGTTCTGCAGGGTGATGATACAGTACAGGAGGTTATGTCTTTTAGTTGATGAAGAGGTCAGTAGAAGGGAGAATGAATGGGAGGTATGACACGCGTTCAGCTGGGCTGCTGTCTGTCTCGTTGTCAAACATAGGTTAGTTTGGACTAAATTTCTTTCCATTTTTCATTTCCATCCAGTCCAGGAAGTGAATTTAAAATACAGCTTTGGAGTCAGGTTTTGTTTTACTTTTACCTTTTTCCATCCAAAGAATGTATTCAATGTGTTCAATATAATAAGAAATTTGAAGTAGTAATGGTGGGTGAAATGGTCCTCTTCTGCTGTGCTGGGTGAATCGCAGTGAGAAACCTGCTCAGCTGTGATATTCCAGCTTTCTGGCCGGGTGAGGGATGTCGGGGTTCCCTCCAGTGCTTCAGCACTGCCGTCCTTTTGGGCGTTGGTGCTGAGTTCCATTTGCAGTATCCCCTTCACGCCATCGGGTCGTCCACCCTGGCCCCTTTTAGCCCCCCTCAGGTTCAGTGCATTCAACCTGCTTTGAGGGTGGAAGATCGAGTCAGATTAACAGAGTAATCAGGTATTGGCGTATATTACAATGCAGCGGCATGTATCAGTGCAGGCAGAAGACAGTGAAGTCATATGGGCCCAAGAGGTCATGGGAGACTCTGAGCGTAGATCCCAATGAATGAAAGGCCGATCAATCGTAAGTTTTGTTCCAAACGGGCGGCGAGACCTCTGACAGGGAGGTGGTCCTTGGGAAGGAACAATGGCAGCATTGGGCTGCACTATCAGAGTGCTCGCCCTGTACTTGGTGGTGAGGGGATTTTCTATGGATAACGACCCATTGTCTCCCTTGTCTCGGTGCAGGGACCAGCGTGGCCAGGCCGAGATCCGGAAGCCATCCCAGGATCCTCTGAAGTAAAACGGAGGCATTGTTTTTCTCTCTGTGGTAAGGTAGGTAAGTTCTCAGCCCATTCTGTGTGAGATGGCCAGTGTGGTGTGGGAGATGTTGTGGAGTAAGTGATCCCATTCTCTCTTTCTTATAACTCATTTTCTTTTCACTGTTTTTTTTTTTGACTGTGGAGATGTAGATGCTTTGTAGTACCTTAAGATTAAACCTGAAAGGTGGTGTGTGTACAGATTCTTAAAGAATAGGTTTTAAGAAGTGTAATATCTCTATGAAAAGCCTGAGATTGCATAACGCTTTGCTGGTTTTTAATGTGAGGTGTGTGTAATAGAAGGTGTGGAATATGCTTACTTACCGTAAAACATTAACTTTGCTATTAGCAGAGTATGGATTCCTAATGGTCTTTTCAGTCTTTTATTACGTTTAATCTTCTAATTGCTTAGGAGTAGGGCTATCCGAGTTATTCTGATAGAGATTATGGAGATGGAAATTTAGTAACATCTGAATCCAACCTTTTTCCACATCATTAATTAAACAATTTACAATAACCATGTCAGGCATTCAATCAGCTGACAAGTTTTTTGGTTTTATATATAGGGATGCTAATTGCAAGTAGAATGTTCCTTATTTGCACATATATCAGGACTGTATGTATATACTACACATAAGTAATGTTTGAGCATCTTGTGTAAGTCCCTGACTGTGCTGCTGATATTGCTGATCGTTGTAAGAACTTGCTAGATACTGTATATGGTGGTTTGTTCCTGATTTGCAGTAGCAAACCTGCTTTTCTCAGTTGCCTGCATGCTGTGCCAAGTGGGACGTCTTCATTGTCAGCTAGCAGGGGGTGACAGCCTAATGAATACAAGGGTATTTGCTATATTGCCATTTATATTGTCAGTACACGACAGCAAGAAAATCTGATGTTGGATTTTGTGGATTTTTTTTATTGAAAAGAATGTTTTTATGTATAGGTCACAGTGCCTCACACTACATACTTTTGCCAGTTGTCTGTTTATTACTTGCCATTTAATGGTTATTAAATTAATTTCCAAACAAGAGAGCTCTAAACTTCCCACTAGTAGTGTGATACCATGACCGGTGAACAGCTTGGTCGGCTGGTAATTGCCCGTGAAGCTGTTGTGATCAGAAACAGACGGGTTAGGGTTAGGGGTGAAGCGTCTAGAAGTGAAACTCTCAAGCAAAGTGCAGCAGTGCTCGTCTTCCTCCTGGATGAGTGGCAAGAGGACGCTCTCGCCTCAGTGTTTTTCCAGAGCACAGATCTGAGCTTGTGTGAGACGTTCCGACACACAGAAGCCCGCTGATTCCCCCTCCCCTCCCCCTTTGTGTGTAGGATTCAGGATCGCATCCCCTCCTTTCAATAACTAATTAAATAAACCATTTATAAGAGTTCTGACCCAATAACAGATTACTGCTACTTACTGTCAGAGTTTACGCAGTTCTGAAGTGTGTCGGTAAGTGACACCAAAAACTGATTCTTTCTCCAGACACAGACAGTCAGAAATTAAAACAAAAACTTCCAGAGATTACTTAGCCTTTCGTGGATGATCTACTGTCTGGGACCTTGAAAATGACAATTAACGGCAGCCTGGGTGTGAATTAAACTTAGCTGCGATTCACAATACTGATGACGATTTTTGCGCTGTTTTCTAAGACTCTAGGAAAATATGTTTGATAAGTCAAAGTATTTCTAACACACAGGAAAAGGAATCACATATGTATAAGGTTATTATTGCAGTTCCATTATATTTAAATTAATAACCCCTAATAAAGGTATGGCAAGTTAAATGGTACAAGAGCTACTGGACTACTATCCTCAGATGCTAAATGCTCTCGGTTATAAAAGATACAGACATGCATTTAATATGGAACATCTATCAGATTTACCATCATAGATTGACTGTGGCAAACGAAATGAAAACATCAATCCAAATTTTAATAGACTCATATCCCGAACAATACGCATTGGATTGGTAATCATATTGATTTTGAATTCTGTGGTGTGACATGGTTATGATATGGTGGCCGGCAGTATTAGATTAAAATATAGTATAAGAAAGGGCAGGTTCTGCAATTTTCATGAAAATTACAACCGTGCATTGATATTCATATCATGATAATGCAGCGATATAGTTCAGAATGCAATGGTCAGAGCTGATCCAGGTCATTGAAAACTTCTGAGAAGCTCAGAAGTTAACTCACATTTTCATGTGGCAGCCCTTAGGCCTTAATTTCTATGATGTACGCTGAGCGGCCAAGTGCCGTGATCCACAAAAGCAAAAGGGAGAGAAACGGTTGTAGGTTTGCTCCGTAGGTCCCACACACACAATGCACACTCCGTCTGTAGTGAAACGTAGAACGTGGCTGATATACGCCTTCTGTGTGAGCAGACGGGCTACCGCCTCAGGAACTCTGCTGTTTAACGCCGAGTGTCCATCAAGCGCTCTTCTTCAATGAAACAATAACGAAGGAGACACTTAGCACCAGCCGTGAACCCATTCCGGCTTCCGCGAGGACCACTTTTCCGCAGCGTCATATGGAAATCGGCATGGAGAGTTTTTACCATTTATGAGAGCGGAGGACGTCCTCCACCATCAAAGACAGACCTGTCTTGAAGAAGGGGGGGGGGAGAAAGAGACACACAGACAGACCATCTATCTTGGCCTTTACTTTATTTCCTTTCCGTCATTAGCGAGGCGAGGGGGGGGGGACGTCTGAAATTTGGCTTGAGAGCATCTCAGAGCTTTCACCCAACAATTGTATAGCACTGATGAATCACTACCTGGAAAGACCGGCATCTGTTTCTTATAAATTCCTTTTTTTTTTTACCTTCTGTGGGCATGGCACGAGCGGAAAAAGGCATGGCTGACTTGTGAAGCTCCTTAGTTGTGTGTCAGATGACATGCGCAAGCTCTGTTTCGAAAGTCATTTATAATAAGTCTCAACAAGCAGGAGCTATTAGCCTGAGTGTTTCTAGTGGCTGCAAGGCGAGAATTCTTGCAGAAATAGTCGCTAATACTCGACCTTCGGCTGGAAGTCTGATGCAGAGAATTGTCCATTGCGACGAGACTGTTGATCCTAGATTAGGACATCGAACGCGTGGAAATGGGATAGCAGCTGATAACAGCGAACAGCTGATACAAGACTGAAATGCTGAAAGGACTTTTTATTGATCTCTGGCATGTTTTGATTACTTGTATATGAATAGTTACAAATAGGCTTCTTGAAACATTAAAAACTATGTGATTTACAATTTGTTGCTATGAGTTATATTGTAACCCATGTAATCTTATGCAAATGTCTAGTATTTATATATTTCATGACTTAAGGATCATAAGTGGATTGCAGAATGATCTATTCTTGTTCATGTTATCTAGCTTATTTTGTAGTGTTAATTGCATTGGGTTCAAGAATCTACATTTCCTAAACTGTGCTAGGCTGTCACTCTTATGTTACAAGCATGTCACCCTGTTGGATGATTTGGATATTTGTGTTTTTAAACGAATCACAGTTCTCCACATGTTGCACTATATATTGAAATATATATAAATGCCCCAATATTATTGTAGAGATCTAAACCCTGTAAACTTTCTTTTTCCCTACTTCTGTTTTGTAAATACCACACTGGCTTGAGTATAAGAGCATAAGTATTTTTCCCCCTCAAAAAATGACATCTAAAAACTGGGGTCGTCTTTTATTGGAGGACTGGAATTTAAATGTCATTATACACATACAACAGCAGATGGCGGAACTTATCTGCCTCTGTGAGGGGTCACTGTACAGTCGTGGCCATCTAAAATGGTATATTTAGTGCCTATGTTTATATGAGACATCCTCACTTTTCTCATAGCTGTTCTTTGTTTTAAAATTTTTGATGGTATAAATTCTAATATATAAAGCTACTTTCTTACTGCTGAAAGATCTCTTGCTCATAAACCTGTGCTGAGATTTAGTACTTAGGGAAGTAAAGCCCACGCTTTTCAATGCAGATAAATTTTGACAGCTGATGGCCACAGTTAGCCAATAACATAGGGCAGCTTTCCCAGAATTGAAATTTTCCAAAAACAGGGAAAGTCCATACCAAGTCACATGTGTGTTTGGGATTTTGTACACATACGTCACGTAGCAGTTTTGAATTTCATAAATCTACGTTCTCGAAGTAAATAAAAATGCAGACAACTAGCAGAACTGCCATATAATCTCAGGGCAATACACCGGCCTGGGTGAACGTCTTGAAGCCTCCCTTATGTCTCTGTTCTCCGTTTCCAGAATTAACCCAGACTTGTGTCATGGCTGATGAGCCGGATTCCAGGGTGCAGTTGACATCAGCTTATGGGCTTGGGCTCCTACATAAAAACACCAGCAGGGCAAACGCTGATGTGAGGACCCTTGCAGCCCATGGGCTGCCCTTTCGGTCTCCCCGGCGCTCCAGGATTTTTGAGGCAGCGTTTGGCTGTTAGATGCTGGTTGCTTGCCTGGGGTGGCACGCCGGACTGACAGGCCGCACTCGGCCTGTTATATAACCCTGCGGGCTCCATCCGCTTCAGTTGACTTGTCTTCAGAGATGAACATGGAGCTGGCATCAGCAGGGCTGAGAATTCAGTACTGCATCTCTATGTTGGACCAGACGTGTTTCAGAATGCGAACAAGGGCATCCAAAAAATAATTAAGCTATCATTTAGCTTCATGCTAGCAAATGGCACAGTGTTAGTAGGGTGCCTTGTGTCCCGTGTTGGGGCCTGTCTGGCAGTGTTGTAGGGGAACACCTACCTGTGACCACCCAAGACATCAGACAGGTCATAGGTCATCTCACATGGCGGTCACAGATCTCCACCATCTTCTTTCTTATGCTCCAGTCCACTGATTGATTGTATAACGATATCACAGAGAAAATGCCAGAATCCCTGTGCTTCAAGAGAGCTGTCTTTCCTAAATTTACATTCACATTTCACACTCCAGGGTGTTTAAGAATGAAATGAGAGTCAACAAATAAACCCTGGAATCAGTGAGACTTCTGCTGAAAGGGGTTTTAGCCCATAAAAGGGGCTTAATGCAAGATAAAATCACAAATGGCATAATAGCACAAACTGCCAAAATTGTTTGACATTCTTTATGCGCATTAATATACATGAATGATCATTTTCATTCTCTTGCATTGTCTGTTTGGTAAAAATGTTATGTAACTTTAAGTATTCTAAAAGTTATATGAAATGGATCAGGTCACTTCAGCCCCAGAGGGTGTAAAGAAGGATTTTTTAGCAAAACAACCTGTTTTTTCATACTGAAGTTCTGATACACCTTATCTGATTGGCATACCGTATTTTCTGATCACGTAGCAGTTTAGACACGTTGCAAACTTCAAAATGTCTAGCTAAAACAAATGTTCCTCTGTGGACTATGTAGCATTTCTCAGATGTTTTTTGGCCTTTATAATGTAAATGTATTCTTAAAAGAATTTGATTTCTTATATGTGGAAATAGTGGAGAAAAGTATAAAAGTAGTGTCACAGTTCGATTGTAAATTTTGGGATAGATATATAGACAGATAGTTTGATTGATTGGCTGTTTCTTGCATGGTTGATTTGCTACATTTCTAGAGGAGCGAAATCTATTTTTAAAAGGGACAAATTGCAGCTCTAGATCACTGACACAGACTTGGCCTTCCGCTCATCTCATCTGCGTGAAGCCTTCACTCCCACCCCAGCACAACAAGAGGCGTGGTATTGACGAGTGTCTTACATGAGAATGCATATACGATTAGGTGGGGGAGTTTGCATGTGAGTTAAGAGCAGTGGTGGGGGGGTGTTCATGTTGGTCAGCTTTAGCCGTACCCGTCTGCCTGATGAGAAATCGTCAATGTAAACACTGCAGCGGCAGTCGTGCTCCAGTGCACAGCCTGGCAAGGGACCCAGGCTCTTTGGGACGGAACATGTAAATATTTTGACACGCAATATGACGGAGCGTACCTGTTGAGTTCACACTAGCAGAACGGCTCTCCCCAGCCACGGTTCTCTCCTGCCCTTCCTCCACGTCTTCCTCCCCACCCCCTCAAAGAAATGCACGGGCTCTGAGCGCAGGACAGTATTTTATTATTCACCTGGAACCTGCAGTCACTTTACACAAGAGGGATTTTTTGGTTTTTATCCCCGGCCTAGTGCTCAGGGTCTGTTTCAAGGTGAACGATCCCTGTGGGTGTGCGTGTGTGTGCATGCATACATTACCGCTGCCGGGGTGAACAAGCAGGGCCAGGAGCCCCTGAAAATCCTGAGCAGCCGTTCTGTAACTTTACAGCTGGCCGTCGACCGAAGGAAGCTCATCGTTACAGACCACAGTTTTTAAACGGGACTGCCGTTGCCAAACAGGATCGCCGGTCTGGAACGCGTCTGAATTCTGTGTCCAACCATCTTCACATCTGACCTCCCAGTTGTGGTCAGTCGCCTGGAGGATCCTCCCCCCCCCCCCCCACCATGTTTCTTCTGCTCCCTTCCTGGGCAGAAAAATCACTATAATAGAAACCAGACCTGATGCAGAATGCGAGGCGTCTGCTGAAGGGAGAGGGTTTCTCGGCGAGAGGGAGGACGGAGGACAGCCGCATCCCACTTGCTGGCTGGTGGAGGCGCTCCAGCTCACTTGACCGGCCTCTGACGCGATGCAGCTAGCTGGGGGCTGCTACTCCGAAAGCGGGGAAACTTAAGGACACGGCGGCGGGGATGTGGAGGGGGCTGAGGCTGAGGAGAGCGACTGCGACCCTACACCGTGAGTCTCGAGCGCTTCTTCCCTCTTGACTTTTCCCGAAAACCTGCAGCCGGTCCTTCGGACGGACGGAAGTCTATACCCCGTTCAGCAAGCATCTAATTGAAGACATTCTAGTACTTCTGAAGACCTCCATATTGAATTTCCTTACTTTGTTGCTGAGATTAGAGTTCTGGAACATCCCCTTGTTTTGGCTCCAAAAAAATCATGAATTTCTACAATAGGTCATTCATTTATAAACTTCTGGAGTCTTTTCTGTATATTTTTGACTTGTTAGAAAAAAATGATTTGAACTTGAGGCAAATCTATGCTTAGTTATGCTGTTTTACTAAAATTAAAACTACAAAAATCTTTAATCTGATTTTTTTTTCGGGGAATATTCAGTAAATACTGTTGATTCTTAAGCTGTCTCAAAGTATACTTCAGATTTCATTTGCAAGTTGTTTTTTTAGATGAAATGTATTTTAGACAAACTTACTAATCGTATCTGCTATCATTTCCATAAAATACGTAACATGTTTGGCGCTATTTGAAATTCATATATTTTTATAAATGCCACATTTAATGGGGAATGCTCATTAAATGGTCTGTAGTGTACAGCAAATCTTCAACCTTACCTGGGACGTCCAGCAATGAAAGATGACAAAAAGAGTCATTCTTTAATCAGACTTCAATATCAGCTATTTCATAATATAGTCTATTTTGACCAATGAAATGGTCAGCCGCTGGACGTGTTACTATATATATAACCTTTGTTTATTTAAATACATATTACTTGGCAGGTTTTCAAGTGTCCGGAAGAGTTTGGGTTCCTTGTCCTGTTGTAAAGACCACAGAATTTCAAAACTAAGACACGCAGCTGGAAGATGAACGGATGGAAGAATGTTTAACTACTTTAAAAGGGGACAGTTTGCAGTCCGTTATTAAAGTTCTATGTCAGGGTGATTTGTTGAAAAATAGTTTTCCATTGATGCTGCCTAACCTGAAAGGTGATATTGTGTGTGACAGATTAGTTGCATATCTTGCATGCATATTTGGAGGGAAGATCATATACTAGCCCCGGTGAAACGCAGAATGAAATGTTTGCTGTTTACTTTGCACAGATAACTTACTTTTCTTTTTACAGTCAGGGGGGAAAGAATATCACAGAGTATGTAAAGAGAGGCAGCTTCTTTCATCACACACAACATCGTACAAGCAGTGAAGATTGCTGTGTAACATTTACGACAGGGAACTCAAGGGATCCGTGGTATGACTTACAGCATGGCAATGTCTGTAACCATGGTGACTGTTTGCGTGAGAGAAATTAGGACTGCAAACACATCCATTCATGTTGCAATGTGTGAATTTAAAAACCCATCATTAGAGTCACAAAACAGATGCTTCTTTTCACAACACTAACATAAACAGTACTTTCTGTGCTGAAAAATAACCCACAATAGTTGTAAAGTGCATAAAATGCTTGCGTGGGATGTGACAGCCTATAAGCTTCATTGTGACATCACTGAGTCATTTGGCCGTTTCAGCCCTTGTTGTGAGACAGTCCTTTGTTGCAAGGCACTTTTCAATTCGGTGTGATGCTATTCTGATTTTCATGTGAGACTAATTGGTCCAAAAATGCAATTTTGGAGCAGTGTTCTCCGTTCCATCATAATATTTCAGTTCTCTAACTACAGTAGCAAATTTAATTGAATGCTGTACATTCTGAGACATTTCTAATTAACGAATGAAATAAGCGAATAATCTTTGAACCTCTTGTTGACTGTGATGCTGCCCCTGTGTCTCTGATCTGACTGGCTTTCATTTTGGATATTTGACATTCCTCTTGGATATTATTCTAGGCTTTTTAGTACTGTGTACCGCCACTTTTTGAGCAGGAAGCTCACAGAACACTGATGGAACTGGCTGGAAGATCCTGTCGGATGAAAAGAACAAGGCTGGTTACTGGCTCACTGCCAAGAGATCTGGTTCAGCGGCGTCTGCTTCTAATGGAACTGACACCCCTTCTCGCGGCTGCGGGGAATCCCTTTGACACGCTCCAGCGTACGCACTTATCGCCCTCTCTCATGCGGTGCCCTGAGTCACGTGACACGCGTGCTTTGCAAGGAATAAGTATCTTTTAGGTTAGTCAGACTTCCCAAGGGAGGAGAAATTTTAAAATTGGGGAAGGAAAACAAATATAAAAATGGCGAGAAAAGAGAGGATGATCATTAATTTCTGGGGGGAAGGTTTTGCATGAATAAGAGCCAGAAAAATAAGAACTTTATTTATCGTTAATGTGCCGTACGAGACAGAAAAGGAAACGCTTGTTCGGTGACCTTAACCGGAGCATGACCATGATCCCTCCATCCTTTTTACCAACTTTTCTGAATTTGTAAAGGCCAAAAGACTGCTCTGTTTATACCCAAAGCCTTGTTTCTATAAACAAAGAAGCGATAGGAAGCCACACCAGGGCTCCGCACAGTGTATGCAAATGTTGCCCTAGTGCAACTAAAGCCTGGGAAGGTTTTACAAACATTTGTGCTGCGGAGAAACATGGGAGATGTTGGACTGGAGGAATGACATCACCCTCAGGCCCCGTAACATGCATGGGAGACACTGTATGACAGACATCGGCCATGTTGTTTACTTGCTTTCGTTCCTGCACTATGGTGTGTATGGCTCAGCAGATTAGACCAGTTCGCCAGTTATCAGAAGGTCGTAGGTTCACATCCCAGGGTTGGATCCCTGGGATTTTATTTGTCACATGCAGGCTACACAATCAGACTAACTTGCAGTGAAATATAAGGTGGTTAACTCCGCTACAACAACACTATAATAAAAATTGTAATAGTAATAAGAACATAGAAAGTAACAGTATAATAATTACGTAATAAATGAGGCGCAGTAAAGAACAGAAATACGAAAAAGCAGAGATGTGCAACATGGCTACATTGTGGCAGAGTGATGTGACTGTTGGGCCCCTGAGTCGGGCCCTTAACCCCAATTGCTCCAGGGGCCGTCTCACCCTACTTTGTCAACTGTATGGTGTGTTGCATAAAAATGTCAGCTATGTAAATACAATGTAATATTCACTATATGGACAAAATCATTGGGACACCTGGCCATTGCACCTACAGAAGCCTTTATGACATCCCATTCTATATCCATAGGCATCAATATGGAGTTGGTCTCCCCTTTGAAGCTATAACAGCTGCCACTCTTCTGGGAAGGCTTTTGGAGTGTGCCTATGGGATTTTTTGGCCATTCATCCAGAAGAGCATTTGTGAGGTCAGGCACTGATGTTGGACATGAAGGCCTGACTCGCAATCTCCATTGAAGTTTATCCCTAAGGTGCTCAGTGGGGTTGAGGTCAGGGCTCTGCAGGCCAGTCAAGTTCCTCCACACCAAACTCACCCAACCATGTCTTTACAGATCTTGCTTTATGGCGGTTTTAGACCGATGAATCCGACATTTGGGATTGCGCTTGGTGATGTGAGGCTTGCGTGCAGCTGCTCGGCCATGGAAGCCCATTCCATGAAGCTCCCAGCGCACAGGTTTTGTGCTGGAGTTAATGCCAGAGGAAGTTTGGAACTCTGCAGTTATTGAGTCAACAGAGCGTTGGCGACATTTACGCACTCTGTGCCTCAGCACTCGGTGACCCCACTCTGTTACTTTACGTGGAGTTTCTGTTGTTCCTAAATGCTTCCAATTTGAAATAATACCACTAACTGTTGACCGTGGAATATCTATCAAGGGAAGAAGTTTCACGAACTGTCTTGTTGAAAAGGTGGCATCGTATGACTTTGTCACGCTTGAATTCACTGAGCTCTTCAGAACTAACCCATTCTTTCAGAAATGTTTGTAAACTTGACTACATGGCTGGATGCTTGATTTTACACACCTGTGGCAATGGGTCTGAATGAAACACTTGAATTCAGTGAATAAGAGGCGTGTGCCAATACCTTTGTCCTTATTGTGTGACTGTAACTTTTATTTCTGTAAGCGTGACTCTGCTCTATATCACACCTTATCCCTCCCCACTGTCCCTGAAACCAGTGGAGGGAGCAGACCCTTAAAGCAGCCTTCTGGGAAGGTTTAGGTTGAGCATTTAGTAAGATCATTGTTTTTGTTACAGCTCACCGGCAAAGGACCTGGGAAGACTCCGCAAAATAAACAGCGGCATGAAATGTTTTGATGAGAAATGGGACCAGCTTCGTTAATCAGGAGTGAAAAGTCAACGGCTTAAATAAGCCTGGTTTTTAACTCATGACAAGGTCACTGGCACCGTTTCTGTCTTGCTTCTAATTATAGACCTTAATGAATTTAAATGCTCGTATATTATAGATAAAAATGTAATCGGACAAACAGGGAAGTTTGGGTGGGTAGAACAAGGTAAGAACAGATGGTTCTACTGTGTCTTCCGTCCATCTTGCATTTCCACTGCGAGGTTGTACTGTGTTAAACAGTAATGGAAACCTGCTTATTAATATTGCCTATACTTGTACCATGGAATATGGTACTTATTTCAGTGAAGCCTCCGCATGTTTGTTTAGCTTTCGTAGGAGATATTTCAGTCATTTATACAGCTGGATATTAAACTTCCTCCTGAAGAGGGCAGATCGGAAATTTAAACACTCAGGAGTGGAATTGACCTACCATTGCCTGCCGCTCTTCCCTGTAAAACCATTTCAGTTATTTAGTGTCCTACTTTATTAAAAATGCTAAATTAATGGTACTGAGGAGCTTACAGGTTAAGAAACACGAGATTCCACAAAGGCAGCTAACACCTGAGTGTGGCCAGTTCACCAAGGCAAGACTTTTGATATTAACGATACAGTATATACTTACACAAACATTTTATAAAACTACTATTTATGTGTCATATGATCTTATGCAATCCAAATCATTTTCAGTATTGTTTGCAGCTTGCACGTTGTCTGCGAGTTTCCGTGATCTTTCGGCAAGCTCAAATAACATTCCCATTTAACTGCTCATGGCCTACTCATGGCCTACTCACAGCCTACTCACCGAAACTGCAAAATGTCAAATGCGTGAGTGTGAAGGGTTTACTGTGATTTAATTTCTGAGCCTGAGTGTGAAGGGGTTACTGTGATTTAATTTCTGAGCCTGAGTGTGAAGGGGTTACTGTGATTTAATTTCTGAACAAGTCATTGCCAGGGAGGTAGTGCTTGAGTAAGAATGATTCTAATTAGTGGGTCTGTTCGCATCTCAACGCTGCAAGGAATGCATGCTGAGAGCTTAATTGGATTATTATTATCCGGTGCCCGAATCCCCTTCAGAAATCTGCAGCGGAAGATAATTCTGTAAACTTGCTCCAAATACAGCTTTTTTTGTTTGTATTAGAACTAAAAATACTATTAAAATATACATTTTAATCATATTTATTGCATTTTGAAAATAAACATAGATGATATATAGAAGACAAAAAATATTTTTATCATCCATCCATCTTCTAACACCTGTCCTGGTCTCTGGAGCCCTTCCCAGGCAGGGCAGAACACAAGGCCAGGTTACACCCTGGAAAAGATACCTGTCCGACGCAAAGAAATGTAGAGACAGCAGTTTAGAGATCTTTTTGGACTGTAGGAAGGAACCAAACTCCCCAAATGGGGACCCACAGTAACACAGGCATGATATGCAAACCTCACAGGCACAGCACAAGGACTAGGGTACAAGTTCAAGTTCAAGTTACTTTATTGGTACCAGAAGGTAAATTTTGTTTGCAGTACAACATACAACACAGTCAATCATACAAACCACTAACCACTGAAGCACCATAACACCTAGTATTCATACCTTTCTGAAATATAAAGCAAGTTCTTCTAAGCCAGAGCTTATCTATATCTATCATGAAGAAAGTGTAATTCGAATGGCTGGCTGAGTTAAGCGTCTTATCTGTCGTTAATGAGTCCCACATTCTTCTCTTCCTCAGGTCTTATCTGAACAGTCCCTATGTCCAACATGAGCTGGAGCTTTCTCACACGCCTCCTGGAAGAGATCCACAACCACTCCACTTTCGTGGGGAAGGTGTGGCTCACAGTGCTCATCGTCTTCCGCATCGTGCTGACGGCCGTGGGGGGCGAGTCCATCTACTCGGATGAGCAGTCCAAGTTCACGTGCAACACAAAGCAGCCGGGCTGCGACAACGTCTGTTACGACGCATTCGCCCCGCTCTCGCACGTCCGTTTCTGGGTCTTCCAGATCATCATGATTTCCACCCCGTCTGTCATGTACTTGGGCTACGCCATCCACAAGATCGCTCGCGTCTCCGAGGACGAGCGGCGGAGGCCGCGGCGCTCACGCAAGAAGCCCCCCGCCGTCAAGTGGAACACCAACCACTCCATGGAAGAGGGGCTCGAGGAGGATGAAGACGAGGAGGAGCCCATGATCTATGAAGATGCCCTCGAGGTACAGGAGCCTAAACCCGACCTTGCTGTGTTTCCCAGCCGGGACCAGCAGAGACATGATGGCCGACGCAAAATCAGGCAAGAGGGCTTGATGAAGACCTATGTGCTTCAGCTCCTCGCCCGTGCCGTCTTCGAAGTTGGCTTCCTTGTTGGCCAGTACCTGCTGTATGGTTTCCGGGTAAACCCTTCATACATCTGCAACCGCGTCCCCTGTCCCCACAATGTGGACTGTTTCATCTCTCGACCCACAGAGAAGACCATCTTCCTCCTCATCATGTATGTGGTCAGCTGCCTCTGTCTGGTGCTCAACGTCTGCGAGATGGCCCACCTGGGCATCGGCTCGTTCCAGGACATGCTCCGCAAACGAAGGAACAAGGGCACCCGGACCTCCTACAACTACCCCTACACCCGGAACATTCCGGCTTCCCCCCCAGGTTACAACCTAGTGGTGAAGGCAGACAAGTCTGACACGGTCCCCAACGGTCTCATCAGTCATGAGCAGAATCTTGCCAATGTGGCACAGCAGCAGCAGTGCACCAGCCCGGATGAAAACATCCCCTCAGAGTTGGCCAGTCTCCATAGGCACCTCCGTGTGGCGCAAGAACAACTGGACATGGCATTCCAGACCTACAACAGCAAGGGCCAGCCGCAGCCCTCCAGGACCAGCAGCCCTACCTCAGGGGGCACCATGGCAGAGCAAAACCGTGTCAACATGGCGCAGGAAAAACAAGGAGCCAGGCCCAAATCCAGCACAGAAAAAACAGGGACGGTTGTAAAAAACGGAAAGACATCTGTATGGATTTAAAACTGCTCAGCATTCAGACTGATTATGATTCAGTTACGTTCTCTGTGTTATTTAAGTTTCTTATGAGTCATTCTTTGATAGGACTCGCATGCCTGTCATAAAGGATTAAAAGATACTTTCACTTTCCATTTGTTGAGCTAAGCAGTTCTTAACTGAATCTCTTTTGAACCAACTCGCCCAAACTAATCAAAAACAAAGCAGTGCTTTGTTCTGTTACCAGAGGTAAGAAGCCTGTGATCAAAGTTGAGAAGCGGATGAAAGAAAGGGAACGATGTGCTAGGCTTTCTGCAAGGTACCATCAGGAATTAGGCCTGCAAATTCCTCAGCACCGTTGCAGTTCATGTTTGCCCTGAGCAGAGGGTTGAGATGGCTCAGAAGATGTTCGGATGAAATATTTATGGAAACTTGGCACTGACATAAATATACTGTACGTAAACCTTGGGGCAGCAGGTGTTACACGTACTGGCCACTAAGAAAATAACCACAAATCCAAGGGGCTTAATTGTTCAAGGCCTTGTCAATATTCCTGTGTCTTTTCTTTGGGTGACGTAAATTATTTAGAACAATGGATACTTCACAGCTTCCCTCTTGTTTCTTTCCTCAAACTTTGTCCTGGTTTAAGTGCAAATTTTTCAGGCCTCGATAATGAAAACAGTTTTCTTGAACGGTCAATCGTAAATTTCAGCATATATTGTGTCTTAGTCACATTTCGTCGTCTCTGTGCAGAAAAAGAGCTCAAGCTGCCTTCTTCGTTCAGCCTTGTTGTGGACCAACTTGTGTGTAAGTGCCAGTATTATAATTCATCAATCATACAGCCCTTTGATTTAAAAAAATCCTTCTATATAATCTGTAAATGATTTGACTGACATACAGTATTAAGTATTAAATGAATTGTAATCTGTGTTGTTAATTTATCGAATCTATACCTATACAAATGTATTAGGCCAGTTGTTAATATGAATTGTTGATAGAATTGTTCATGCACTTGAAAAGTCTATGCACTCTATTTTAGCCAAAGAGGGGAGAACATTTGATTGGCTCTTCACTATTTATGCTGTGAGTGCTCACTACTAAGCAGTAAGAAGCAGAAGATTTTTAATAAATGACCCAGTGACCACTCTGAAACTAAACTCAAGACAGGAATCAGAAATAACCAAATACAGTAGATAGATTTGCAACATTCACAGAACAAAAAAATAACCCCCTGCCAATTTGCTAATAGCAAAGCAGCTTGACATTTCCAGTACAAATGTCCTTCCGGAGGTTGTAATTTTTATTACTTTCACATGGTAATGACTGGAGGAGACGAGCGACACCAGGCAGATGAACATGGTTCCGAAAATGTTATGTTTTTGGTACAGGTTAGCTTAATACAGCTCCTTCAAAAGGGCTGCTTTGGAAAAAAAAGACATTGTGAGTTAATATGCATGGAAAGAGAAATGGAACTTTGTGGTAAATTCTCAGCAAACTCAGAGGGAAATGCAAGGTTTTTGACATTTACGCCATTAATGACTGAGGATGCGTAGCTTTCAAATTAGGAGGCTCAGCTGGTATTTGAGCTCACTCTATTGCTTCATTCTTAGGAATACATTTTCATTGTAACATTTGAAACTATAATATGGATTTATTTAATTGTTTTATCTTACTGTATGTGAATACATGTTAAACTGAAAGTGTTTGACTTGGTTGTATTTTGATGGACTTGTTTGACATACATAGTTTTTTTTCATAATAATTATACTGTGATTAAATAAAAGCAATAATTCTTCTAATAAACATATAGGGTTAAATATTCTTATATTTTTTTTTAGCATATATGCTTCCAAAGACGTCCTTTAACATATAACCTGAATTCTCAATTCAACATGACACGTATTTGAGTAGCTGAAAGAGACTTACCCCTGCTGCTATAATGGGTAGTTATTGTAAGAGACCAACGGTTCAACTGGTACCAGCAGGAAAAGTTTCAGGCTGTGGTGAGCATAGACTCCATGCAGGCGCCATACTCATTCGTGGAAAATGTGTATTTTCTGAGCATTTTTCATTAATGGTGCAGCTGCAGCAGCATTTATAGTATAAGATACTGATTGAAGAGCAACATTTAAGCCTACATTGATTCATTTAGCAATGGAGTACTGAGGCAGGTTATACTTCACAGCACCGGCTAATTTGTGTTCCAAGGCTATAACATTATGCCTACAAAGCATATCATGAGTGGTCAGAAAGTAAAAGACAATATCACGGAACCTTCCACTTAGTAATGATAGGATTCCTTCTCTGTGTACGTGTCACAGTACTGCGAAAAGAATAGTTTCTCTGAGAGGGACAGTATATTTGTACATTTGGGTTCTCTAGCTTTCTGCTATGGAAAATCGATTCGTACTACAGCAACTATTTTGACTACCTTTGGCTCTTTTAAATCTAGACTACAGGAACAACAAAACTTCACAGAGACATTCACATCTAAACAGTCGGAAGCAGAGTATGTAGCTCCAGCAGTGTGCCTTACCGAATTGTAGATATTCAACTGAAACATATTTACAAGGACATTGAAAGTTCATGATGAGTTTATCTATGCATTGATAGTAAATCGCTAATGACCCAGCAGCATATGTCATTAACACATTCAATGTCCTGAAGAAAACAATTAGCTTTTGTGTTGATTTACCGAGTTTTTTTTTCTTTCAATATGAAATGTATTCCCACATTTAAGTAGGATGGTAAATAATAAATTGCTAATATAAGATAATTTCATCTTCTGATGTCTGAATAAAACGTGTGTGGTCACCTTGTTTTCTGTTTGTAAATATAGCACTTTCTTTGTCTGATCTATATTTAAAATTGCAAACTTTGATTAAAACAGTAATAATGTAGTCTTTGTATGGAATTTTTTTGTCTAGTGACCAAATAACTAGTGACTATATTTAAATTTAATTTCTTACTGGAAGTACTTGAATTGTTAAAATAACTTGGACTTTTGAAAAGAAGTTAAAAATCCACTCACATTGATCCTAAATATAAATTAGGCATTTCATCTTCATTTAGTTTTTTCCTGCAATTACTCCATTGTCATCATTGTCAGTATCCAAGTGAAAACATTGCAATAATTTGTAAATAAGTACTTTGTTTTATTATGTGTCCATGCAGCGGTAGCTGTTGGATCCCTGTTGTTTTTTATATATTTCTTAAAAATTGTGGTTAATATGCATATCTACTTCATGAATAGGTATGTTCGTGCTATGTTCTGGTTGAAGCAACTGTACAAATAAACTTTGAAAGCTGAAACTGAATTCTCAGCGGTCATTCATTCCAGATGCTACACATTTACCTTTCATTTTGTAATGAGAACTATAGCCAAGCATATCAAGAACGTTTCTGCAGAAGATAAAGGTTTTTATTGGCTTTCTTTCTGATTCATGAATATCTTAATGCTTCCATCGTCGATTTTCCGGTAAATGATCCAGGAGTTTATCCCAGGAATGAGGTACAAAGCATCTTTGGCTGGAATGTCAGTCTATCACAGGACACGCGCTTGTACTCACTAAGCAGTGACATAAGCTTCTTGTTATGGGTCACAGTACAAGATTTTTTTTTTTGGGGGGGAACCTCTGATTCTTCGCGGTTTAATGTTTCTGGTGTACCGTGTATCCATGTATCTTTGTGAAATATCCTTAAGGTATACAAGATGAACTTTTATAGCCTTAAAGATTGGATACATCAAGCGAGACATGTTCGCCAGCCAGGCGAAGAATATATATATTCTTGTTTCATTTCCAGAGGTTTATAATGAAATGTAACATGCTTCGATAATTTAAACTAATAGATGAATAGTCCATGGATACTCCCCTCGAAGGGACCCGTCGACTTTCCACGGGGCCCCTGTGCGACTGTACCAGCTTTACTGACGATAGTTATAAAGCTACGGAGCCACTGTGTCGCCCCACTGTCTACTGGCATATTTACTATATTGACAGGGTATCGGTCTTCCTTCTGACCATAAATTTTAGGACAATATCACAATAAAAAAAGGCTGCTTTAGTACTGTGCCACAGGAAAGATCATCTTTTGAAACTTCAATATTTTAGAGTCGATGTTCAAAGTCTATACGCATGCACAGCCTGCAAACAGTGAAGGGCAACTTCACAAATTAAATTAAGAATTCTTCCTAGAACATTTTCCACTGGGTCTGGCCAACTGCATGTCAGGGTCTTAAACTTGAGCTGAAGGCTACTGGTCTGAATTATAATTCAGTACAAACAAAACCTTGAGTGAAGGAAAACTAATGGCAAATACATAAGGATATGTGTGCTACTCGTGCATATTCTTGTGGATGTTAAACTGATTTTGTTAGTCTCTCCCTGTGACTGTCATAGACAGAGTTAATTATAGA
>JAOYFF010000081.1:3383733-3425148 GCA_025773925.1 Cryptomyrus ogoouensis
CTGATGGTGGAACCAAGGAGATGGTGCCACCACATAATCATTGCTTGGGAGTTTGTTCTCCTGCCCAAACTCTATTGCATCCAAATCTGCGAGGCTTTCGACTTGTGTGGATGACATTAGTTGTTAGATGTTCCAGTTCCACCCAACGTTGACATAAATCCTGACGAGAGAAGCATGACAACAGGATTGCAGGATTTCGGGGATTTTTCTTAACGCTTACCACAACCATACGGAACAGATATTGCCTGGATTGAATGTAACAGAGTCGTACTAATGACCTCCCAACACAAGAGCACAGAGCCGTTGCTTGATATACAAAATCTCAGTAGGGTTTCTGCAGATAATGAGACTCCTGAGCTCTGGTTCGGTCAAACCTTCCATGAACTTGTAGTAGCAACAAACATCACAGTTTTGAAATGCTGATACAACACAGCCAGATTCCCAAATCAACTGAACTGTGGATCATTCTCTTTGGAGATATAATAAACACATAGTATGAATGCCCTTTGTCTCATGGAAGAGTTTCTATTGTTTTTTTAATGTTGTTCTACATACCAAAGGTAAAACCTTGTCATAGTATTTCTGGAGAAAGTCCTGCCCACAGAAGAATGATCCAGGGAAGGCTGTAACGATTCTGCCTGCATCTTTATAACACTGACAGACTTCTGGCAACTCCTGATACACAAACGTGGATGAGAATGCCTTCTATTCTCTCCCTTCCATGCATTAATTCGCATTAAATTATCTACTGTAAATAAAGTTGACTTGTTAATCTCATACTGGAATGACCAGAAGTGCTTTCAAACTGTCACCGGTGTCAAAAAACCAAAACGATAGCAGATGAGCATACCAAGACGCTCTATGCGGATGATGACATAAAAATGATCAGTTGGCTGATCGTCAGCCCTGTTGCTCTGCTGGTTGAGAAACCCAAGTGTCATAGTGAAACTGCCCATGTTTGTCTGACAAAAGCTTGACAACAGGATCCCTCAGCCCTATATTCAGCCACTCCAGCTGCTTCATGCCCAGTTGACCATCCAACTAAGGGAGCCAGGCCTGTGCGGTGGCCACACAGAGAGGGAAAGAGATGGTGTCCATGACTGTATGTTGTCAACTTCCAAGAGTCCAAAAGCAGCCAATCTGACCAACACAGAAAACATGTGTGTTTCTCCTTGGGTTGAAGGGACTGAAATGTCCTTTCTATCCTTTGAAGACAGACAGAAGAACAGAAATGCCAGTGATCACACACCTGCCATTTAGATTTTAGTCGCAATCATTTATTTATTATCTGTAGTATCTTGGCTACTTTTTCTCCTCCTGGATTTTTAATGCTACTCCTTAAACTTCTGTTCTTGGATGAAATGGGGAAAAAAAAGCAGTTCTGAAAGGTCACATGGTTTGAAAATGGCCCAGTTCTCTATCGTGCCACATTTTTCATGCGTCATTTCGTGTGTTCTCGCTTCCTGTGGAGCCCGTCGAAACCGATCGGACTCCCGGCCGCCAACTTCCCATGCTTGACCATCCCGACGAGTGGGAAGCGGACTCCAAAAACACAAGGAGCCACCACATGACCGGGGAACTCTCTGGCAATGTCGGTAAGGTACTTTCCCAGCTGCATAGAGAGGGAGCAGAGGGTTCAGTGTGATATCACTCGTCTCCTGCACATGTCATTGTTATCCTTTCTTTGGTTTTGGATGCACGCTTTTGATTTCTATTTCAATTTTTCCAAAGAGGATCCCTTTCATCTCCTCCCAGAATGAGGTGGGCCATGACACCGGCCAAGACAAACTATCGGGGCCGGGTCTGACCAAGATCTGGCCTCAACGCAGTGCCTTGAGCCAGGGGACAGCCCATGATGCATTGAGGATGACTTATTGGTCCTTCCAGAATCTGGTGGTGTTTTTAACCATCTGACTGTAATTGAGGTGGCAGAATGTTTCGTGTCTGCTCTATCTAATTATATTTTGTGATCTGCAAAACAATGAAATCCATGCACAAATCACCACACATGATCTCATCCACCCAAATATCAAACATTCTGAAAGATGAGACGGATGAGGTTCAAATGAGGGAGGTTTCACATTCTGGGCGTTATGATTGGTGGAGTTACGTTCTCCTTCCGGAATCTACACTTTTAAATCCGAAATGTGTCTCACAAAACCATGAGAGATCCTCTTCTCTTTATACTGAGTGTGGGGGCAGGGTGGCTTGCGTGAGTCTTTCGTGGCACAGTAGATGGCAGTAGTGGTTAATTCTGAAATGTGCTTTCGATCAGTTATACTCACGTTGTATGAATAAAAGACCTTCAGTGTGTGGTTTATGCGTTAATTACCGTTTACAGTTATTAATATTGCATCTTAGAGCATCAGCTCCCCCGTGATTAAATCATAGATTATCACCACTGGTTGACGTGCAGGCTTTGGCAATGCAGGGCCCAATGTAAAGACGTCTGAAAACTGAATTAATAGGAAACCCAATAAATAAGTCCAAGGGGTGAAAAGAGGCCGTTTCGCGCAGCTATTGACCCAGACGGCTAAAGTATACTTTGGAGATGGAAACTGTTGGTCAGAATGTTGAATTCTTCACTTCTGGAGCCGTAGGAAGCATCCATTCATTATTATTTCTCGATGCTCAATTTCTTTTAAAAAATTGAGTTTATTTTTCTGTCTGGGTCGTAATCTAAAATTAAAACGCATTTTATCTGAGTCATTTTCTCTCCCTCGTCTCTTGCTTCACGTGGAAATTTACAGCGACCCCGGCTCCAGCCCAGCGTAATGGAAACCGCTTTCAGGCCTAAGATTTCTCCTCAGTCTGGTTGTTTTCTTTCAGAAAGATGAAATCGCTGGAAAAAAAAAGGAGTCGCACTCCCCTACCCCCGGAGATTGAAAACACGATCGCGAATGGACCCTTGACTTGCGTGATGTGCTGGTGGGTGAGGAGTGGATTGTGTATTAATTAAAATCACATCTATACAGCTCCCCAAACAGGTTGTCAGGCTGGGGGCCAGCTCACGCTGCATCGGGCCTTTTTACGAGGAGGCCCCCCAGAAACCTTCCCTAAGACTGTTTTTAGTGGCGCTTAACACGAATGGAAACGCTTAGCTCCCACAATAAATTACCCAAGGAGTGATGCCATACTGTACAAGCCCGCTGTTCAGCCACTCTCTGAGTCATGATGATATTCTTTGGCGTGCATTTTAGAGCCCGCGGTGTTGTTATCAGTGGCTGGGTGGGGCTGGACTTAGGCCCTGGGTTGTCTGTCCCACTGGGGGCATTGGCAGGATGGGGTGGAGGGTGTGGGTTTGGAAGACGTCTGACAAGCAAGGAAGATTTGGGTCATCCATCCGCTGGCAAACACTTATCGGGCTAAGGGTATGGCGACGGGTATGTCCGATTCAGAAAGTGGCCTATCAAGGCCATAAAATCAGATCTGAATCTAACTTGGGGTTACACCCGTCATTCGGACTGTACGGCTTTCACGGCTGGGCTTGGGGTCAAGTTGGGCAGAGGCTGATAGACCCCAGCCAAATGGATGCTGTCAATGAGAACAGGCCCAGACCAAAAGACAGATCCCTGCACTTCATTTCAGATGAGAGGAAGAGGGGAAAAGGCAGAGTGCCTGCTGCTACAGCATCAAATTGGGCTGGTCAATCACCCTGATGATGGTTTGAGACTCACTAATCTGGCCACAGGTTACTTGTGGGAATCCTGACACTCACATGTGGGATTTCAGTGGATGTTGCACTGTGATGTTGAGGAAGACACTGGATGTCATTGATTGGCCTGAGGATGCGTGCTAGCGGCAGCACAACGGTTAGCACTTTCTCATCACATCTCCTGGGTTGGGGGTTCGAATGTGGAACTTGCTTGTTTCTCCCCGTGTTACATGTGTTTTTGTGGGCACTCTGATCTGTGGTAGCCCAAAGGCGGGCTATTCGGCATCTCTAGCTTGTCCCGCATACCCTGCCATGACTGGTATCCCAACTAATGTTTACTTCTGCCCTATGCCCAGTGCTGCATGGGATAGGCTTAAGAAAAAATGGTAGAGATGATTGGAAAAATCCTTCTGTTTTCCTCCCCCCAAAAAAGAAACGTACATGGGCTGACTTTTACGTTACTCCATCGCAGGTGGATATTTGCATTGTGTTTTGAAGGCATGATAAGATTAAAGTTTATCTAAGGAGTGGCTACGTTACAAGTCTAGTACAGTCACATCGGGAGGCTGGCGATAACGTGCCACATTATAGCGTCACGTTGTGACGCTGATGAGGTCCTGATCGGAAATGCACAACCAATGCGCAGAAGAGGCGTAGTTATTGAGAAATGTAGGTATAATGAAAATCAGTGCCGTCCCCAGCTTCAGTCCAAAGTACCGTTCATCAAAGTCCCTTTACACTGAAAAGTCATAAATTAGCTGATCCAGGCACTGTTGAGTTTCCTTATATATTTCACTTAAACGTATTTTTTACGATTGCAAATTTTGGGCATATTAAATGAATGAAAACTAATACATGTTATAAAAAATGTTACAGCTATAGATGTTGTCTGTTGTAGTGCTCACCACTGGCCACAGGGGGAGCCAAGACACTATAACACAAGGTGATAGTAAGTTTCTCCTTATGACTGAAAGTAAGGCAGCATGTCAGTGTTAATTCACACAGCAGCAATATGTTTCTTTTCACTGAGTGAATTACAGCTGGACTTTTTCTGGAAATCTTAACTTCACGACAAGAATCAAAAAAGATACCTACACCACGGGGTATAATTGTTGAATACCAGCTGAATCTAAGACAAAAGTGAGATCCTGGGGAATAAGGCTGGTTTTCAGGGGGTTCTGAAGAAGATGGCAGGGATGTACAATGATTGCTATTAAAACTGTAGCCAAAAAATCTGGAACAAATCCATTAGAAAGTAACTATGCCCCTGAAGCACAGAATGGTAATCATTTTTAATTGTACAGTGTCTCAACTAAGATACATCCTCTTTTTCCTTTTTTTTGGGACCTAAAATGCCTGAAATGTCCAGGATTTCACTTTGTTTCATGTTGATATTTGCTATCTACAGTAAGAATACTTTCTGTGTGCATATTTGCGTTGCTTTGATGCCTCCTTGCATCCTGCTCCAAATGTCTCCTTTTTGCAAAACAAAATTATTTGCTTAGCAATATCATCAATCAGATGGAGCTGTAATGTCTGTCATATGGATCTGGTAAGCTATCAATGCTCCAGCCTTGAATAACATCCCCATACCTGCCACAGGACCACGTCGTCCATCCTGCCGAGCTAGCCCAGATCGGCCCACCAAAACCCTGGAGAATCTGGAGTTTACATTTCAGCTGCATGAGGGAGCCGGGAGAACTTGGGTGGGACTCAGGGAAAGTCATTTTATCCGTGGGTTTTGCTGGCAGTCGGCCCGCTTGGTAAGCAGTGGCCTTGACTAGGCGACCTGTGAAGTCATAATCCAGATGCACCGTTGCGTGCGGGTTCTATGGAAGGCAGCGCTGCCGAAGCCGCCTAGAACGGCGCTCCAGGCCGACGTTCCGCTTGCCCCGCTATGTTGCCAGACAGAAGCACGTCGACATGTAGCGTGGACATTTTCGTATCTCTGGCTTCGTTATCAGCATTTGTGAAAATGCAGATGGTACCTACAGTATTAACTTCCGAATGGTAGACACGGAAACACATAGCCGTGTAGTAGATTTATGGGTTTGAACCACCCCCCAAAATTTGTTTGCTCCCAACCAGACATGTCGCCAGGGGCCTGTATCACAAAGCGAGATTTGTTTGTTAGCTAGATAACTTGTCAGATTAAGGTGCCACTGTTTAAATTAACTTTATCTTTGTTCATTTACATTTAGCCCAGACTACCTTAAATCCGACAAGTTATCATGCTAACCCAAAAATCCCGCTCCATGATATAGGCCCCAGGTAGTAAAATAATGAGTTTGAACCCCGTGAAATTTATTTCTGGCTACAGGCCTGGAAACACGTTATCGTAAAAGACACCAACAAATAGAAAAATTATCATAAAAGGTTCAGTGGGCAAATTTCTCTTGATATGGACTTGGCCTTGACGAAAGCTCAAGTATGGAAGAAACATGTTCTAGGAAAGCTTTATAGACCTGATTATGCCTGGAGGAACCTGAGGAAAAGAAATTTTCAAAGCAAGAATTTCCAAAACCATAGTGTACCATGCATAAATGTCCTCAGTTCAGTCCAAATCCAAATGACGAGGATTACGAGGAATTCCAGTGCAAGAAGCTATGTCCTGAAGGATGCTGAAGGCATTATTCATCATGACAAATATGCAGTTACCTGCAAGTGTGAAACTCCTGAAGCGATTATCCCTGAACTTTGATTGACAGGAATGCCAGAGGGTTCTGGCAGCATTTTTTGGATGGACATTCGTTTTGTTGAGCTGTTGTTTCTGCAGTGCACCCCCGTAACCAGAGTGGTGTGGGTGTAGATGGGAGAAAGATGTTGTGTTTCTGTATCCTGTTGTCTTAGCCTTGGGCATCCCAAGCGTCCTGGACCAGCTGGAATGTAGATCCCTGATCCAAGGTCTTCCGAGATCTCTCGCTAAAAGACACTATTTTGTGTCAGCTTGTCCTTGTGTTGGTGTTGACGTGCATTTAAAATATGTCACCAGTCCACTACTGCAAAGGATCCCAAATGTCCGAAGAATGCCTTACCGCAATCCCTGGCCAGAGCAGCCAAAAACTATATATCTGAAGTGATTTGGGCATTGTTGAGCACATAGACCTTGGTTTGACAAGTTGATAAGAATATCTCCAGGTGTTGGCTCCAACCAAGAAAAACAGATCTCTTGACATTTTTTGAAAGATTTGTACGTTTGCATCTTTGTACATGTGTAGCTAAATGGGTACGTTTTTCAAGGTAGAATTGGAAGAAAGAACTAAAATGCATCATGGTTGTTTTCTAAAACAAATGGAGAGAAAAGTTCTGGTGACATGGGGCACATTTAAATGTATTATCCTTTGGAATATTTGTTAAGGGATTCTCTGTGTGAGGGAGACTGTGGACCTGTCAAACAGCATGCTTTAATTCTGTCAGCTGTTCCCAATTAACATCAAACGACTTTTTAAAAAAATGTCCTCGGCTGCCGTTTACATTGGTGGAGCAGTAATGGTTGGATCTGTGAGTGGCACACCCCTGTGTCTTAGGAAGATCACACATTCAATGTTTTTCCTTCTTTTGCCCTGCTTCTGAGGTGTAATTGACATTTTTCCCCAAAGACTCAGATGCCACTCAACCATAACGTGACGTGAAGGGGGGCCGGGGGTTGGTGGGGATTCCGAGAAAGTTCAGAAGCATAGGAGCGTTTTCGGCCTTTGGGTTTTTAAGGACATTTCCAATACAAATAATTTGTTTTACTTCAGGATCCCTGTAGTTTTATTTTAGCAAACGCTACTCGATGAAATATCACGCACATATTTTAATTTCTGTTTTATGTGTGAGTCGTTATAAGGATACCTGTTAAAGGCTTCATGTTTAGTTATACACAGGCTATTGCTACAATCCATTCAGATTTTCCCCTTTGAGTGTGGTCTTTACCCCAATCGCACATATTCATCCAGGGAAACCTTATTTCCTTTGTTTGGCAGTATAAGCCTGTTTTGCAAAGGCTATGGGGACTGGCTGACCCCTGCCGTCTCCATTGTGTGTGGCTTTGGAGAAAAGTGTTTGCTAAATAAATGCTTGTCCTGTATGTAATGTAATGGTGCAGGTCACAAACGCAAGCTTGTGGAAGGATTCACAGATCCTCCTGCCTGCCATTTCTCCTCTGGCTTCTCTGTAGTCTACTGCCCCGAAGATCTCAGCAAAATACCCCGACTAGATTTTGGTTAGGGTGTCACAGGCTTTGTGAAGTGATAGCTGCAATAACAGACCCAGGGACAGATCCCCCCCGCGAGTCTGACTCACAGGTCCGACTCAGTGGGAAAACACTGAAAAGTTTTTACAGTCCTAAAGTCAACTTCTGATGAAGTATGTCCCATTGGGTCTCATTGTAACCAAGATGAAGCCTTTCAGCGTGAACTGCATCCCAGTAAATGTGAAATGGTGTTAAAATGGCCATTCACCTTAAAACGGTGCACATTTACATATCATGGGAGATCAAATAACATTTGAATAAGGTAGAGACTTTCAAGTAACAATATGTCTGAAACTTTTCATTTCTGAAAAGTGTATAAGACGAGTCAAAACCTGAAATGGCATGAGTGCCCTGTGATGGGTTGGCATTCCGTACTGGGTTATGGAGTCAAAATCTTATTTCACATTAGTTAAAAAAATATTAGTACATGTCATAGTAGACTGGACTGTGAAACAAATATTCAGAAAATATCACTCTGACTGTTTGCTTATCCTGATATGGCAGTCGTTTCACTGCAAGTTATACCAGTATAACTGTGCATGTGACGAACAAAATCTAAAATGTCTTGAATGTCAACCTCCCGCTTGAATGTCACAGCAAGACCAATGTTTTTTTTAAAAAAAGCATTTCAGATCATATTAGCCGGTAATTTAAGATGAACATTAAGAAGCCCGTAAGAGGATTCACTGGCCATTGGTAGTTAAATAAAAAAAGCTTTGTATAAAAATACTGTTCACTGCTTTATAGGCCAGAGGTGTCTACAGTTTTATGGCTTTTTGATCCCTTCAGTTCCTCTAGGTCCATGAAGGGATCAGTCTTATTTTCATGCAACAAGACAGTTTACCTCCATCATATTATGGAAACTCCATTAGTTAGGTCCTCTTCCTGCTATGAACCTGACTGCTTCTCTGATGGCCTACAGAAGCGTCCCCGTTCTGAAGACGAGTCTCTAAAATGTGATTAGTGTACCATGAGATGGTCTGGCTTCCAGTCTGAGATGGTCTGGCTTCCAGTCTGAGATGGTCTGGCTTCCAGTCTGAGATGTCTCCCATCTTGTACTTGGTATTCCCTAGGATAGGTTCCAGGTCCATCCCAATTTTTTACTAGATAGAAGGATTGAGGGATGGATGGATGGATAACATAAATCAAAGGAGTATTAGTCTAAATCTCCTAATGATCTCTGCTTTACAGTGATGATTTTTTTTTTGTTTTATATCATACAATTAACCTTAAACACATTTTTATCTGTAGTACATTCTGGGCTACCAATAACTTCACTACACAGAATAACTTCTTCAGGGCCATCTCCTACTTGGCCCATTTAGTGAGTGACTCCCTTTTTGTACTTAAGCTCATGTTCATCTCATTCTCTCCAAAGCGAGTGTCTGCTTCGCCCCGACATCGAACCCTAATTAAATTTAGCGTTCGGTCGTAGGACATTACAGTTTTCAGTGCTTTCCAGACCCAGGGCCCCAAAGGCCAGATTCAGCCTGAGTCACTACTGCAGACACTCGGTAAGCGGGAGGTTGGCCAACGAGTACGACATTGTATCATTTATATGTGCACCTAAATGAAATAATACGGCGTGGTGGTAAATCAGTTTTGGGGCGTTGTGATGACTTCAATCAAATAAAATGCAAGCCTCATAATATCAACAGTCATAAATTAATCTGGCATAGCACAATACATGAATAGATCTATTGTATATTGTTGTTGTTGTTCTCTTTAACAAAAAAACAAGTACATCATACAATACTAGGAATGCTTCATGTCTTCATATGTTCCATAACCCATTTGTACGGTTGCCTTTTTATTGGACCTCTCGCAATACCTTGTTCAGGGGTTCAACAGAATTGTCTTGTACAGGACATGCAGCCACAGCCCTCAAGTTCCAGTCCCGACCATGTCCCTTAAGATGATTTTTGGACTTAAAATTTTATACTGTAATAATTTGGGTTTATTGTTCTGTTTTTGACAATGTGTCTTCCTGCGGGATGGTATGAGCTTTGGAAAGTAGGATAGTCCATGCTTTCTCCAGGCCCTTGTCAGCTCACTCATGGGGAATACATTTGCACAGTTTGCTTCCTCCTGGGAGGGGGGGTCGGGTGGGTGTGGGGGGGAAGAGGTTTATACAAGTTATTCAACAGACCACACAAACACATTGCTCAATGGCTGCATGGAGTCGACTTTCGAAAGTGATACAAGTCTGTTTAACTTGGCTATGGCCTCTTGCAGGTGATATTTCAAGCAAAACTTACAGTCATTTCGATCATTCATTCTGTGTGGAGCACCAGGAAGATGAGTCCTGTTTCACAATGGGCTTAAACGTAGACAACATTCTCAAGACCAATAGATTGCAAATCCCTACAACATTTCTCGATATCTTGTAGATATTACCAAAAGTCCCAAAAAAACACCCCACAAAGTCTTGTTTATTTAATCTTTGTTCACTTCAGGGGAAACTAATCTAACAGGCCAAGCGAACTTAACCTGACTTTTACATCTGTAACAATAATGTAGGGCGTCTTTTAAATAGGGCAGCAAGCCTCCAGTCCCGCCTGGGCTGAACACTAATAACTCTTTCCCATTTCATCACTGGGCTGTGTGAAAGGACTTCATTACTTCATTTATGGCTTTCATCTGCCATAACAATACACCATTTTTCCTAATTTTTAATTGCCTATTTTTTTTTTATTCCCAGGTGAAATATAGCCAATTCTGTATTAGCATTGCTTCTTAACTACCAGAGTATTGTAACTATCTTTTTGTGTTCCCTTCATGCTAGAATAATGGCATACCTGAAATATGATGTCAGGATCAGTTCCTGTCCTGGCCCCTTCGGTATGCGTGTTCCCTATTTGGCCAGTAAGTGTCGCTCGCCATCCTGTGTCTTTCACCCCTAGTGTGTTTCCCTGTTCCCTGGGCCACCACATTGGCTTAATGGGTTGAACAGGCTGCTACATCATCCCAACTTTCCTTTCTGTTGTGGGTTCGAGGCTGGCCAGCCTTAACTAGTTATAATTGAACATCTATGTTTCTTTATGTATTCTTGGTTATGTATATCTGTGAGAGTTCCTTATTTGTGTTCCCTGTTATTCCCTGTTTGTAGTATTGTTCAGTTACCCTTGTTATCTAGTCTCCTCTGGTGTTTGATACTTTATCTGTTGATTGCCCTCACCTGTACTTGTTCCTGGTGTTTGTTATTGCCCAAAGCTGTCTTGTTGTTGATCCTCATTATGTCTGAATTAAAGTGCTTGCCCTTGTTGTTGTGAGGACAAGAAGATGGACACTGACGCGGATCTGCTTCGAGTTTTTCCATTTATTTAGTGTTACTGAATTGATGTCGGAGGATCTCTAAGTCCACCACGGAGTTCCCGGACTTGTGGTAACTGGGTTCCAATATTGAAGATGGCAAAGGTAACCAGGTGCTGGGCCAAAATCCGTAATCGGTCTTCCAGGCGGGGCTCAGGCGATCGGCATCGGTACAGAAGGGGGTAGGCAAAAACTCAGAATCTAGGGATCTTAGCAGACGTCAGAACACCGATAATCAGACACAGGAGAAAACGTTTGAACTATGGGCACACCATGAAGATCTCACACTGATCAGAAAACCGAGTTGCCAGATATAGAGTACCGAAACCAGGGAAAACTAGGAACAGCTGGTAGAGGAGTGTCCATGACGGGAGCAACCGGTAAAACAAGAAAAGCTAGGCGACAGGGTGCGAAAACCTCAGGGAGGCCCTATCGATCGGAATCCCCGGGGGGGGCATGGCTGAGAAGCCGATGGTGATTCTCCAGTGCCATCCATGACGCTTGTTTGATCTTCAGTTGGTCATTATAATTGTTCCATGTACTTGTTTCAGTTTAGTTATATCTGTGCTGGCCCCTGCATTGCTGGTTTGTTCCCATGTTGCTCCCTGCTTTAGTTCTTTGGTTGTCTCTTCCAGTGTTTGCACCTCTGGTGATTCCTGTTGTTTCTCATGTTGCCTTTTGTTTCTTGTTTTTTTCATCTTGTTTTTCTTAAAAAAAAAAAAAAACCCTTATTTTGTTTGAGCCGCAATGTGGATCATCCCTTTGTCCTTCCACCATGTCATTGTCTTTCCACTCTATCCATCAAAGCTCGACTTACCGTATGAGCTTTGATATATAAAATTCTGCCCCTCCCCTCTTTAAATGTTTTCTTTTTTAGTCTGGTTTGATATATATTTGTTAACATTTGCTGGGTGCCTTCCGTTTCGGGCTTCTTCAACCATAATCAGAACAGCTTTCAGTTTAAGATCACACATGTCAACAAACACACAACATGCATGCAAGCGAACGTCTGTGTTTCTCTCTTTGTGGGGACCTCTCATTCAGTCGTTCTTTTATGCAAATGATGACTCCATACTTCAGCACACTCGCTCAAAACAAAGCACAAAACAAAAAAAAAAACTACTTTTCATAGTTAACGATGAAGTTTTAATGGGAGTGATAAAAGATTGTATATATTGTTCATGAATTTGACGATATATTTGAGTGGCACATTCAGATTTCCCTTGTAAAAACAACCACGCTGGCCACACCAGACGAGGAGAGATGCATCACGCTGATGTAACCCAATTCCCTCATGTGCCCCAGGCCTTCGGCTTGACTCGAAACTTTAATTCACCACACATGGCTCAGGATTGGGAAGTCAAACTCCACTCATCGAGTTACAGTGTCCAGCTCATTATGAAGTTTGTTTTAATTAATGCCTGACATTTATCTCAACAAAGAAGCTTGAATCTGAGGGTGAGAAAAGAGCGGCAGGCCTAGAGATGTCCGGTTGGAGGATAGGCGAGGATTATGGGGCGTTTGATTTAAACTCCCGTACCACTGCAAAACTATACAGTTCTCCGTATTCTTGCCATTATTCATTCTGGCTCATCTCCATCATCTCAACATCTCCTCTCAGGTGCTTCCACTTCTGCATAGGCACCTGGCAGCGGGGCACCAGAAGTCATGGGATCTGGGACTTTCTGACAGAACAGCAACGTAATTATCTGAACCAAGGATGACAGTGCCGTCTGGTGCTGAGAGGTACAGCCCAAGAGCCAGCTCAGGGAAGGCTCAGGAGGCCTGGAATGTGAGAAAAAGTGAAGAAGAAAAAAAAAAAGAGGGAAAAAGAACATGTGCCGTCTGTCAAATGAGGACAAGCTGTTCTGGTCAAACTCCCTGGACGCGCCACAACAGAGCTGAGGTCTGTCTTTTCACTCAGCTCTGTTGTACACGTGTCTGTTAGGGAGGCAAAAAAAAACAAGGCCAGCATTGGCAGGGTCCCGTTAATGAAGGCTAATTGGCCGGGAAAAGCTTGCTCTCAGAGTCGCAGTCCCTGGCCTGCAGCGTGTGAGTCTGACTGTTTCGGGGCGTAATCACCATTGTCACAGCACAAACTGATCTCATTTATACACAGTGTTCATTTTTAGCTCAGGTTTCTCGCTCCAAAGTAGCAAAAATGAATGTTTGTGTGCTGAATGAGCTTCACAAAATGCACGGATCATTAGAGGGTCTTATTGTTTATACCAGTGTTCATTTATAGTAATGAACCGCACAATACCGCACGATAAGAGAGAAGCTAGCTGATATAGCTAAACATTTTAACTATTCTAGGTAGTGGGGTAACTTAATTTGTTACATCTCCAAACATCTACTCAGGCAACCTGTTGGTGACACTGACAATTTGCTTTGCATTGCAACCCTAAATATCCATGTCAACAATGCAGTACTCCTTGTCATGCTACCCTAGCTCTCTTTGCAGATAGATGATGGGAAATATTCCACCACTTAAGACTGGAACCTTGAGGCACATTGACATACAGTAAATTAGGGTGTCCTACTAGAAAATGGCATCTGGTTTTCTTCTCAACTTCACCACTTTAATATGATCTCGCATTTACTCCTTCTCCCTTTGGAGAGTATCACAGTCGTGCAGTTCAACAATTTTGAGGGCCAGCGTTTCATCTGATATCAGTACTGTAAGGTATTGTACTTGGAAACAATCGTTTTTGAATGCTCGTATTATTAAAATTGCCAAAATATTTCAGGTCACCATAAAAAACCTATAATTCATATCTAAAATCAGCTCAGCATGCCTAAACGATGTATCTGAGAACTTATATTTTATATGTCTTCAGTATTTTATGTTTGGATTTAATTATTAGCAAATTCAGAATATCCCTGGTGGGCACTGCATAAAGTACTTTCTTAAAGCTGCCTGATGAATGGACTGGGGGGGGGGGGGGGGCTTAGTGGAACTATTGAATTACTCTGGTAATTTAAGCCCTCTGCTTACTGTAGAACAGTGGTTCTCAACCTTTTTTTTCTTATCCAAGGATGGCTTTGTCTTGGAAAACATGTTTAGGCCTCCATCCACAGGTTATGATATTGTTTCACTTGTATGTGTTCTGCAATGATGGGAAGAAAATTGCTAATGCTTATTAATATAAACATAATTTATTTTGGTTACACTGCCAAACAATTTCATTTCTTTCGAACGTGACTCAAATAAGGTTTCACTCCACCAATGTCCTCAGAAGGTGAAGGTTTATGAACAAATAAACTAAATTCAAACCCGTTTGGCAAATGGCTCTAACATTAGAAGCCCGAAAATCATTAAATGTGTGCTTAACAACTGAAAAGTCCATCATTTTAGGATATTAACCTTTAACAAAATAAAACATTCACCCATCCATCCATCCATTATGATATTTTTAACTGTGCATTAAAACGAACCTAATAACAAAGATTCCTTGACTTGCCCCTACATCAGATGATTTTCACTGTGAATTGTGGGATTCTGTGTAACATGATGACCACAGCTCTCGTACTGACACAACCAGGAAGGAACACTATTAATTTCTATTAAAAAACTGTAACGAAGCCCTAATTTTAACACAAAATAAATGTATATTGATATAAATGGAATTATGTCTCTGATATGTCATTTTTTGCCCTCACTGAGACCCCCATTGCGGTAGAAGGTCTTGATTTTCACTTGGATTTCGACAAGTGTAGCTTTTAAGATTAAATCTTATTTTGGCAGTAAAATAGGTGTTAAGTTGCAGACTTCCCTCCATTACAGGGAGAATCAGTAACTTCTAAAAGATTATTAGATTATTATGGGTATTAATGTGTATACAGTATGTGTATCTATTTATATACACAGTCCGCTCTGGACTTGTGTAAAACAGACATAAGTGAATCTGGACTTACACAAAAAAATATCTGTGATACCAAGACTTTACAGAAGCACTAACACTGAAATTTACACTTTTTCTTTACTTTTCTTTAATTTTTTCACTTTTTATTTTATATGTGTTCTGTAATACAATTTACTTGCTTATTTTGACTTATGTATTTATTTGCTATAAAGTGTCTTGATTGGTTTAGGGGGTTAAATCTGACTCGCGTTAAATTTTAACTCGCATAAAGGTTTGTGAAACATACGTCAGTTGGGACCTGCCCGTATAGACATAGTGATGGCAGTTTGTATAGTGGTTGAGTATTTTGTCGTTGTTGGGAATTGTTGTTGGGTGGGATGCTAAGAGCGTTCCAATTGATCGTAAAGAAAAATTGATCGTAAAGAAATCGCTTATTTGCCAGTCTCCCCACATCACTTATAATACCAGTGGACCATTTCCCAGGAGACTGGCTTACAATTTCTCATACGGTTTTAATGTCTGCGTTCCATGAATATAAAACTAGAATTCAACCCCTGTTACCTTAATTGTCTTGTCTGGTATTTTCCTTTGTTTTAGAAGTGCCTGTGGGCTATCTTCAGCACAATAAAGTATGCAAAACGGATATTCAAAAAGCAGCTCCCTTGAGATGGCTGATTTTTGGGGTATTATTTCCATATTACTGATGAGACGGTTTGTTTCCTCCTCTTCTGGACAGACGCCTGACCTCTGACGTTGATGGCCCATGTGCATCATATGGGGGTTGGAGGGCGGGGGGGGGTTGCCCAGGGGGGTGGATATTTACGACCTGTGAGCTCTATCCGGGCCAGTCGTGGGCTCTCTGGACAGGACCACACTGCAGCTGACATGGATAAACTCCAGGGAGTAAATTTCAGGGGCTTCTGGCTGCAATAGCCTGCTGCGGGGGGTTCAAGGTTATATTTTACCCTCACCAACATAGCTGATTATCTCCTACCCTATAGGCACTTCATAGATTTGGACGGGCCTCATTTATGAGTGACGATGGACCCTAATGGGTTTTTAGTAAACCACCCTGCCATTTCTTCAACTTTGACCTCTCCTAACGATAACAGATGGTGCTCGAGCATTCTGAATCCCTCACCCCGCCCTCTTGTGTGTCCATAATATCCACCTCACTTTCGAATTGCCAGTGATCCCGCTATACACAAATAGTTTTATGGGCCTCGGAGACATTACACAATTAAAAATGACAGATTGTTGTCTTTTTATTAAGTGTGACTAACCAGAAATAATACAAGAGGTCGGGGTTAAGTAGAGATGTTGAGACGAAGCCCAAACATATTGTAATTTATCTCTGTTTCCAGCTGTCGCTCACGGGCGGTTGAATTACAGGGAGAACCTTTCCACTGTGCAGTTTCTCTCCGTTTTATTGTACTTGGGTAGCAAGCGGATGAAATTTAATGACACAAGATACCGCGTATTGCAAGCTGATGCGCATTATGCAATGAGTAATGTCAAGGTCCGCTGTTGACCTAGTACAGAATGTCTGTTTTTATGTATTTGGGCCTGAGTATTTATTTCAGTGGCGCACCAGGCTGTTCCCAAAAAAAAAAAGACAGTAAAAAACCACATTCTGCACTTTCGAAAATAGTGCTTTACTAATGAAATTAATGAATAATTATTGTAGTCTATTGGATTAGCTAAGTCCCCACGGTGTTCCCTGCACGGTGCCCTGTGCTGCCTGGGATGGGCTCCAGATTCTGCAACCCTATGCTGAATAAGCAGCTGTAAGATAAATGGATAATTACTCTAGATAGTGTTCTTTAAAGTTTCAGGCTGTCTTGTTTGCTTGCTTGTTTGTTTGTTTGATTGGTTGTTCGTTTGTTTGCTCCGGCAGATGATAGTGAAGGAGTCTCATAACCAGGGGCACAGTAGGGGCACAGATACCCTGGCAGTTTCAGAACATAACAGAAGTCACTGTGCTTGGAGATTTGGTGTCTGGCTAGATAAACCGCAGAGCGGCAGCACACCACACAGCAGGGATGGGCAATACCACTGTTTTTATTTCCGATCCAATAACAACGTTGGTATCACTGATACCGATTCCGTTACGGATACTGATATTTAGTGCCAGCGCATCCATGATGGTAAAAGTCCCCAAACTGGGGTGGGGGGGGTACCGGCAGATCGATTATTCAATTTCTCTGGTCATTAGCAGAGGTGATTCTAGGGACAGTGGGGGCCCTAAGTAAAAAACTTCATGCCCCCCCCCCCCCAACTCCCCCTCCCCTGGCATGGTAACATTTATTACCTTTAACTGTAAAGTGTAAATTTATAATATAAACAAAGTGAATTTAATAAACACAAGACCTTTACTTTCACTTTTGTGAAAAACAGAATGCAATGCAATAATTGGCTGCCCTCAGGGGCCCCTCCCAGCTCAGGGCCCCAAGTCATTGCCCACTAGTGTTTGGCCCCCAGAAAGTCTTCCCCTTTCTCGCTCATTAGGGGCAGCCCTGCCTGATATTTATTCATGTTCTGCTCCCTATAATAATCGAAACATTTAAATTATCAGGGGAAAATTACTTAACATTATAATCGATTCTCACAATGAAGAGTCAGTTCGGAAGTGTCCGTATTTCAGAATCGACCCTTAAAACATCTCATATTCCAGCCCAGTGCAGCAGAATACCTCACACTTGGGCCCTGCATGGGAACTGGGATCCTGTGGGACCCAACGGAAATCTCGCGGGAGCGGGCAGCTAAAAATAGACAGCGGGTCCCAAGATTTTTGGCAGGATGGAGAATGTAACTTATGTTGATAAGAAAATTAAGGCCGGAGAGTATGAAACTAAAGAAAAGAGTGGAAAATCGGATATCTGGAAAAGCTTTAAAATTGTTACAAACAAAGAAGGTAAAGAGCCGGACTTTGTGTGTTGCGAGAAGTGTGGCAAAGTGCTTGTATACAAAGGGCACAAGTCTGGCACTTCAGGGTTGGGGCGACACGCCTGCTCCGTACTCCCCGGTCAGAGGAAGCTGTTTCTCCAACACTATTTTGTGTTATATATTCGTGTTTGTTCTGAGCAATTGTATTAAGTTGTGATGTCCAGCTAGTTTGAATGTATTTCTTTGAAATAGGGTTCAGGGTCCTTTTTTTTTAAGCGGCTCTTGTTTGTTTATAATAATTCCGCCCAAGAGACAATGAGGTGAGACCGAAAATTGAAATTTGAGTCCTTCGGCTCAATTCTCACCGCGTATCTGCGTTTCGTCAGGTACACCGGTGCCCAAAAAACGCTCTGTGTCGATAAGAAGCAGTCCGATGGCTGTGTGTTAAATTGTCTCCCTCATTGAGTGTTTGGGACAGACAGAGGGGGGGGAAAGCTCCTTAAAATTTTATTTGCAGTCGGTGCACGCAAATGTGTTCATGATGTGTGCTTGGCTCGGTCTACGCCCTTCACGTCGGAGCTGTCAAACGTAAATGCTTAGGTGTGTTTTTTATGTGATTTGATCTCTATAAAGGGATTGCTGTACCTTTATGTGATTTTCAGACAATCTTTTCCCTGGGGTCATATTTAATTTTCTTGACTGCCATCCAGCTTTGTTCAAAAAGACAAAGATTTAGATACTGCAAGATTTATTCCAGAAGAAAGTCGGATTTTTAGGGAAGTTTTAGTGCCATTCTGGGTATGATTGTCTCTTCTGTGACACCTGTGGGTGTGGCTTACAAAGTAGTGTTGTATGTGTCATTTTCTATCTATCTATCTATCTATCTATCTATCTACCTACCTACCTACCTACCTACCTAAATATATAGGAAGAGAGAGTCCGTGTGTGTGATGACATTTTCCAAGATACCTTCACATTGGAGGGGGTAGCCTGACTGATTTAATTGCCTCATTACATCACACATTCTTTTCAGATTGCAATCTCCAATACCCAGCCTATGGAAACAGTCTGTATTCATTTCTGTAAAAACACAAGAGCATTTTTTTTATGTAACCTTCTAGAAATGTAATATTAAATTCCATTATTGTAGAAACATTATACATCATAAATTGGCTCGGTTTATCCTGCAGAATCTGACAAAAAAACTTACTGCATCCAAAATTGCTAAATTAAACCTTAAAATACTGCTCTGGATTTATTGGTCGCATATCCACCGGGGTTTCGCCAAAACCGCATTTGTATCATTGCAGTTCGATACCATCGTGCATGGAGCACGGGGACATGGCTGTGTTTAATGCCCCTCTAATGAGCTGTACCTCTCTGTGGTACAAATTCTGATGCATGCTTAGGTAAGAACAGCCTCTCCAATAGACGTGTGTTCTGGGCCTTTTCTAGGTGTGTTCACTTTGGCTGGTTCGGCACACTCAACAATAGGGGTGGGTTGTGGGTGTGGTTGTTTGTGCCAGATGGATGCAAAAGCAAATACCAACGAATGTTACTATACGTCTTGGGTGTCTATGTCGTGTGCTGGGAATGGGGCATTTTGCATTTGCTTGGGGTCCCTCATGACTCTTGTTGCCTTTTTTGAACACTGCAGTAGAGATGAGGGAGCCGTTAGCATCTGAAAGAGGGCAGACATTGAGTTGGTTTGGCCCGTCGTCCTACAGGAACCAGACAGGAACCATTTCGTTAATTTACATCTTCACTGTGTACAGCAGACTTTGATAGCCACAGGATAGCGAGGGTCCCTGTTTTCTGTCACACTCTAGACTCTTGTTGGCCTAAAACAAACTAATCACTTGCTTGATTTCTTGAAATGAAAAGGTTTTCTCAAGTGTAATGGCCACCGGTGGACTCAAAGCAGCATACCGTGGAACTTGGGAGGAAGAGTTGGCCTGTATTATAGCCTTTAGAGATCGCCGCAATTACTGCGACTGCATAATATAGAGGGATTTCAGATGCGAGGAATTATTTGTGACTTGACACCGCTGGAAACAGTAGGAAGATAATAGTCAGGAATTGCAAGTCATCAAAATTCCAGATGAGCGTTTTATCCAGAACGGGTGGATACCGTGCAACTCAGACACCAAGGCTGGGAATTAATGCGCCATTGTTAGCACGCGACTGGAGGAAATGGCTCTGTCTTTATAGAGAAACCACTAAAAAGTCATAAAGATTTAGAAAGTCAGGGAATCAAACATGGGCATCGCTGGACCCCTTTTACTGGGGCACGTGCCCCAGTACTTAGGTCCTACAGCCCAGTAAAGTCTCACATTCAGCTTTCATTAACAAAATCATTTATTTGGTAGTGCAGTAATTTCGATTGATAGTATCGGAAAATTCAGGTTTGGTAAAGTACTAAAACGTTACTGAATGACTTCTGTAGATAGAAGGACATTCTTTGGACAAAGCAGAGACAGGGAAGCAGTAAGGAGAGATGAGGGTGAGGGAGGTGTGATCTGGCTGCAGCTGGTGATAAGCAAACTAGCTAGCTAACGTAACGTCATTTGGGTGATGGGGGGCATGTGCCCCGTGCCCCCGTAGGGCTTTATATCTAGCAACGCCCCTGCAGAAAGACATGTAGACTATATACCATACTAAGCAATAGTCTTGGCAGTCAGAGAAAAAGTTCCGAGCTATTTATATGGGTAGAAGGTGTACATCTACAGAACAAAAATTACAATTTAACATTAGAACGTGTGCAAATTAAGAGTAACACAATGAAAGCTAACAAGAATTTCCTCAGAAGTAGTTCATCTCACAAGCATTTGTGGACATTGATGCTAACTGGGATTTGTACGCCATAGCGTGTCACAGCGTCAGGGACAGGCTCCAGGAATGGGGACGAAGGACATTTCAGACCCCTGAGAGACTAGGCATCACCCAATAGGTACTGTAAAATAAAAACTGTATACCTACTTTTGGCCTTCCCTGTATACATACATAGTTCTGCATACGCTGTTTTAGGATGTGCAGCCATCAGCAGAATGAGTGGCTAGAAGATCAATGGATGGATTTGCTGGATCTTCAGGAAGGGCTGACTGCACCTCTGCCCAAGGGCCGACCTCCTCTGATATCGCCGCAGCCCTGATTACTGCGACAGGAGCTGTGAAGCGGCCCGTAACGCCCCATCCCAGGCCTCCTCTGCGGCTGCTTGCTTCTCCTGCACCTGCGTTATGAGTGGAGCCCTCACTGTCCTCAAGGAGAGCAGAGTCTGTGATTTCCCACTTGTCGTCATCCCCCCCCCCCCCCTCCCCCGCACCCCCACCTTCCTAGTCCCAGTCTCACCGGAGCGTACCATTAATTCTGCAGACCGCTTCCATGGAAATACTGTTAATTGACCCCATTCAGTGATAAATATGACCGTGGGGTGTTCCCGTAGCCTTGGCGTTATGAAGGGATAGAACTTAAGGCAAACTCTTCTGCTGCAAAGCAGGGTGGAGAGAGCCGAGCCAGTGGCCTCCTCATTCCTCTTCCTCTGTTCATGTCCACGTTCCTCTCTGTGGTTACCAGAGGATGCCGATTCATCTCTCTTACCTAATTGTCCAGTTTCTTCAGGGACCTTTCATGAAAGACGGGGTCTAGTTCAGAACCCCAAAGGTCAGCTAGGGGTACCAATATTTTTCTCCCAGATCCCATTCCTCCAGCATAGATCATAAAATATGTTCTGGCAACAAGCAAAACGGCCAATTCCGATGAAAAACAGCATGCGTTCCAAAGCTAATAAATACATACGTTGTTATTGCATCCATCCATCCATCCATCCATCCATCCATTTGCATTGTGTACCGGGTCATGAAGGGCACTGGACTCTATCCCAGGCAGCAAAGAGCAGCCCCTTCTCTCAGGGGTACACCCTGACTGGGATGCAGATCTGTCTCATGACACACATACTCTGATTTACTTTTCTGTCAGACGTGTAAATCAAAATATGATTAAAACAACACGGTTGTAACACTGTAAGTACAGTTATTCATCTAATGTTGATGTAGTATTTTGGGTTGTCAATTTTAACATTGTCTATCACGACAGCGTAAGGTTCAGTAGTTCTCATTTAATTTTATTTATTAGCGTCATTAGCAAACCATACCTTATGACTTCAGGAGTAAAATTCTGTTCTGTACATTCCCTGACAACGAAATATTTAGGTTGACAACCTTTGTGGTCTGGGTCAGCTGTGTGGTGTGTCAGATTTTCTGTTGGCAGCTCATGCTTTAAGGGTCATGGGGGCTGTTGGGTGCATTTGTTGACATTTACGACGCAATATCTATGCATTAACTCCCATACCTTTTAATTGATTCCGTCAGCTTCTCCACCTTCATGCCGGTGTCACAGTTTTTCCACCTTCTGAAATATTCGTCCCCCAGGTAATGCTTGCTTTCGCAGTAGGAGTGGTCTGCTTCTGCCTGCTCCTGTCGCCTCCCCCCACACCCGGGCATTTGGAGGTCCCATCTCAGTCCAGATGTTTAACACTTATTAATGTGTCTCCGATGTTTTCCGTGTCTATAACAAATTTGTGTCTGCATCTCTCCTTATTTGCGTTCCCTCAGAAGTCCATGAGTAATTTGGGAACTTGCATGAACGCACACGTGCAGATGCTGAGGTTTTAAGGATAATGAATAATCTGTATAATTTTGTGAAGTATTCCAATAGAATGTAAATTATTCCGAAAACCTGTCTATAGCACGGTAATGCCTATCCTGCCATGAAAATTGCACTGTGGGTTAAATAGGAATGCTACTCCTTTTCACCATGTATTGTACATTACTGGGATGTCAATGAAGCTTTATTTGACTTAACCTGAAGAACATCATCCCTCAAACACCCATATTATCTATATGGCTGCCAATGCAGTACAATCTGGGGGGGGGGGGGGTCATGGCTTTGCATTTTGAGGCAAACAGGAAAGACTGCTCTCTGGCATTCAGCCGTGCATTTGGAGGAGGAAGTGGAAGGAAGGAGGGGCCATAATCTATACAGGGGGCCACCAACTCATTCATTAGCCAAAGATTTTCTGATCGGTAACTGACATGGGTGGGGGCCATTCAGATTTCAGTTGGGGCCAGTGCATCTGTGGCCCCGCCCCCATATACACAACTGCTCCAACAGGAACAGAACATTTATCACCATGGGACAGTGGGGTGCATAAGGGGGGGACATAATTCATACAGAGAGGCCAAGCTTATCATTAGCCAATGATATGTTTTGAACCAGTGAGTGACAGGGTAGGGGGCCAATCAGCCGCTGTATACACCTCTACTATGCAGTAACATTGATATCCTTCTCCATCCTCACTGCCTCACATTGTAATGACAGATTTAGCTGAAACAATAGGATAATAACAATTTTGAGGTGGTTTATTAGTGTGGTTGAGCAGAACTGGCCCAATGCAATGAAGGAAAAAAAACACGCTTCTCTCATTTCTCCAAGTCCATGTTGGCAAAACAATATTTGCAGTGTACCAGACAGGAGACTATATTTTCAAATCCATACTGGGTAAATTTCACCCATCCCTAAAAATGGGGGGAAATCTGACCTCTATATTTATATCAGTATTGAAGGAGATGATGCAGCTTAGAATTAAGGCAGGTGTGTTCTGTAAATGATTTAACTGGGTAGGCCAGATACCATTAGACCTATATCAAATACATACATTTAAAACTGCCAGTGAGTACAGTGTTAACACAATTGAAACTATACTCTTTATATAAGCAAACATAACAATAAACACCTTAAAATTATATAAAAACATAAACTGTAAAACTATGGCTTTTCACCAAAAATGTCAAATATGTAGTGTCATCACTTTGTAGCTGCCAAGTGATGTAATTCGGAGTCAAAAAAGCAGATTCACATTTGCTAAAAGATCTTTCCCTTGCTGCCTCTTCGCAGCTAATGGGCTGCTCACAGCTGTCCAGCTGTCCCAGCACCACCTGCCGAGCGCAGTGCAGGTGTCCGGCGCGTTGTCGTCACTGCTTTGGGAAAAGCCCGCCGTTTCCGTGTCGACATGATTCCTGGTGGCCCTGCAGGTGTAGCAGGAACGTTCCCCCTGACGTGTCTTCGCTGGGCTCTCCCTAAATGCAGCGGCCACTTGCTGCGTGTTCCTGACCTCACAGCAGGGCTGGCCCTGGGTGTCCTGGCGCCATCGGCAAGATCTGGATGACGTTACTGTAGCGTGGGGTATATGGCCGCTAAGTAGCTAGCTCACATCTATTTCACGAGAATAGCAATGAAATACTAAAACTAGTGTAAACAATTGTAATGTAATTTTTTCACTAGCTTATTTGCACCCCCTAATCGAATAACAACTATGTCACCAGTAGCAGTGGTTCTCAGTCCTGTTCCTGGCGTCCCTCTGCCAGAATGTTTTCATTCCATCCCTACCTTAATCAAGCTCAGATGTCCTTAATAGGGGACCAGGAACAGGACTAAGAACCACTGGCCTATACAGTGGGCCGGCCTGCCTCGCAGAACATTTCCACACCTTCTTGTCAAGAACATTCACTCAAATATTCACAGAATTGTATGACCGCATGTGTTAGGGATTCCTCCTTTCCACTTGTAGAGCTCTGTAAGCAGAGTGTCGAAAATCCTTTGCTGTAGTATTTAGGATGAGGGCGATATGCCATTTAGGTGTGAAGTATGACAGCACATTCGCTTCCAAATGAGGGACAGCTATTTTACATGAAACAAAACAACGCGGATAGATATGACAGTGCTAAAAACAGAGTTTTTGGAATAATTTATAAAAGTTCCTATATATTTATCACTAATCAAAAAGAAGGTCAGACAGAGGGAAGACTAATCCCTATCTATCCATGTACGGGGGTTTATCACCGTAACAATGTATTTATTACGATACAACGACTAGTTTATTTTAGCACGAATGAGAACACGCGCTTAAGGGCTCTGAAAGTAACCTTTTGTGTCGGAAGTTCTGCTTTTCAGCGAATCCCATAACCACTTTTGTAGCCACATCCTGTCCCATTGTTTTATATTTGACGTCAAACAAATTTCTGAAAATGGGTGTATGACAGGGCAATGCTTAACACCATAAATCAGCCCAACTGAAAGTGATGGGAAACGATTAAGCTATCTACTTACGGGAACATTATTTCAACAGGAGTGAGTCTTTCTTGAGAAGAATGATATTTTTCCGCCTGGAGCCGTTAAAAGCTAAATTTCTGCATTTACAGTTAGTAACCGGAGCGCAAAGAAAATTCGTTCCCTGCAGGATTACGTGCTAGCTTTTTCCAAAGGTAAAGAGGTAATCCAGAATATTCAGAATCCATCCATACTTTCTCCCTTTTCCCTTCAAGTTGAAATAGTCTTTTCATGTTGTATTAAAACAGTATATTTTTCATAAGTTCGTTAAAACGACGTTTCCTTGTTGCATAGAATGTGAAATCCCGTGTAAAGGATAACAAAATAAATAAAAGTAATGATTTTGGAAAAAGTGTATGTGGAGCGAGTGACTCATTGTCACGTAACTACATGCTGGGATGCAATTGTTACGTTGATAACAAAAACGCGATAGCGAACGCTGCTGTTGTCGTTACCAGACCGAGGTGTCATGGAGTGAATGTCAAACCGCTTAAATCTTTTTTTTTCGCAGGGTTTTGAAAAACACGGCCCTCTTTCTGTATGATATTATGTTCGCATTTGGCTCCTCTATCGCAAAATCGTGCCCTAATTCACAAAAGTGTGGCCCTAATTCACAAAAGAACTGGTCGAAAAATCAGCCAACACAAGCAGTTAGCAGCAGTGCTGTTGAACCAAATTGTGATGACCGGGTGTCGGCGAGCGGGGAATCAGGCGACAGCCGTGAACACTATCAAACGGGGTTTATTGAGGGCGGACAGGACAAAGGTGAGCGCACGGCAAATTCATGTTAATGACAGACCTGGGGAAACAGACTTGAACGTGGACTAAATACACAAGACAAGCAGAAAATAACAGGCAACAGGTGATCACGATCGGGGTAGCACGCGTAGGTAATGAGGGGGTGTGGCTCACACGAGGATCGTACGAGCAGGTCATGACACAAATAGTCCAATAGGAGGCAGTGGCGCTACCAGGATGCCATCATGGGGCGGCTGTTTGGCTATGTTGGGTGGGGACCAGTGTTCAAATTGTGTCTTGTGGGGTCCCCTGGCAAGTAATAATTTCGGGACGATTCTATTAAATCAGTAATTATTGGTTAAATTTAGTCTCTGTTGGGTGGGAAGAAGATTCACTTAGGTCTGCACAGCCATGCCTCTGGTACAAGATCATCATTCATCAAGCTGTCTTTGCTCCCATGACGGTGCCCAGCAACTGACGTCTCTGATCATTTGTACTGTTACGCCATTTTTGGCGTAAGCATCGATTTCGGCAGCCGTGAGCATCGATTTGATTCAAAGCTTGAAAATACAATACAATTAGGCTCTGATGACAAGAGAAGATTCACTCCTTAGTCAATAAACTGCATTGATGGGCAATTAAAGTACTGGGGTTGAGCGAAAGAGGCCCAAGTGTGAGGAAGCAGCCCCAGGATGGTTAGGGAAAGAGTAGGGATGGGGTACGCTGTGGTTTTAGGGTTGAAGTAATTTGAACCGTGGATTGAATCGTGGAGGGTACAGTGCGACAGAACCTGAACTGCACACCAGTCCTTCAGAACACTCAAACACAACTTGTATTAATTCACTAAAGGACTGTGACAGTCTGCATATATCCCCTGCATATATCAGTCACAGAGCCATGGCGTCGGGCTCAAACACACAATCCTGCAGCTGCCAGCATTATCCCAGCAAAGCTAAGAGCAAGGACCACCCCAGGCTTTATCAGAAAGTGCAGTGAAGGTAGAATTGCATCTCTGAAGCTTGTCCAGTTTGGGTCAGAAGCCACACAGCGAAATTACGTCTCACCAAGAACAACATTCTGTTTTAGTAAATGTATCTGATAACGTAATGCAGAGTCAGACTTAGGAGGACAGTCAGCTAATAAATTGATAACATTTGCATTGTCTTTAGTTCCAAAGTAGCATTTTGGGGGAAAAAGGACTTGGCTTCTATATTCTTTAAAGATTTGGATTCAGTTTCCAGCAATTAGTTGCTTAATCCCCTGATTTATTACATATCACAAACAATGTGTACATGATGCATTAATCAGGAATCATAATCTAGATACATTTGGAATATTTTGCTACAGGACTGAACATGCTATTACATTACGTTATTATGTGTTTTTGAATAAAATACTAAAAATGGAGCTGTGGATGAAGTACTTTAACGTGAACTGTGATACAGCTGGGAGCAATTATGGTGTTTTCCTGCAAGAGATCTCCATTTGACATGCTGCAGGTGTGTGTGTGTGTGTGTGTGTGTGTGTGTGTGGGTGTGTGTGTGTTTGCCAGAATACTTCTGCTTGTTATAAAACATAGAGGTTTCCTTATTTAAAAGAGGTATGAAAAAATATTCTGGCCGTTAACTAAATTTATATTTTATATATATATATATAGATAGCAATCAAACTATGACATGCAGTGCAGACCACTTGTGCACAGTGTCTACATTCTGGCGACGCAATCTGTCTCCGACAGCTATCTTTTACTGAGGAGAACTAGTCTACCCAAGTCTGCCATAAGCTTAGGTGCAATCTAACTTGAAGTACTCATTTTTAAAGGCACTCACTAATGACGTTCAAATACTAGCTCGTCCGGCTTAGAATAACCCAGCATCAAGAACCATAATCAAATTCCAAACCAAAAATATTACCCAGCAGCCAAACAGGATTTTTTTTTTACGTCTCAGGATTGAAAAAAATAATTGGGTACTGTAGAAACTGTGGAAATGGAACAGACGTAACAGAAACATCTCATAAATAAGACATCGCACGGAGTTAGAAGGGCCATGCCAAGCTGTGGGAAGAGCCTGAACGCACGCAAAGAGTTGTTTTTGCATCTGCCGGTTTCCGATGTGAAGAATGACTATATGACCACACGCAGAATGAAAACTTATGTGCAGAGGGCGTTCGCATGTCAGACGGCTATAAGTTAAATACGGTTTGACACATCGGTTGGCTTTGTTGACTGTTGCGCTGCTAAAAATGCTCTCAGCGTGCTAAAAAAAAATGCCAACAGACTGAACCTTATCAATGAGCGGACTTGTGACGATTTTGGAACGCACCCCATGTTGACAGATATCATTTCCTCTCGTGGCTGAGTGAAAGCACCGCGGTGCTAAATCTGGTAATGACTGAGGAACAGCTGGTCCATCGTCCACTCGGGTTACAGATACATCTGCAGTGAGGAGCACAGGTTTGTCCAGGGGGTGGCGCTCTAGCCTCTGCTAATGCAAACAGGCGCCTTCTCTGTCATTGCTGTCTCTCTGCGGACACTGAAGAACTGCCTTTAAGTTCACTGAGTGTGAAGATTAGCTCTTTCTACAGGAAATATTCCCTATGGTGAGAATCATGTTCAAAATGCATATTTCAGTAGCATTTTTTTAATGCATGAATGACTTGACACATGAATGATTGTCAGATATTAATGTACCCCTGGGCATTAAAATCGAATGCAAAACTCAGCAAATAAATCTGAGGTTCCTTTTCAAAACCTGAATGAGTGTGCAGTATTCATCGCAAAATTTAAAAAAAAAACGGAACTGACAGGGAATTTGTAGCAGGAAGATGGCTGTCAGTCTGCTTTTACGGTTGGGTTGACTCCAGTGACGAGTCTTACTGTAGTAAAGGCTCTGGACCTGGGTGACAGTGTCAGCTTGCGAAGCAGTTAAGTTGCGGCAAGGATTGTCTTCGTGTTTTACGATTCTCCCGCGATCTCACCATCCTGTCCTCCGTTCTCTGTCAGTTTGCTGAAATTATCAACAGTTGCGTTTAATATCAAATGAAATTGTGTGGACATTAGGAGAAAATGTGTGTGTGTGTGTGTGTGTGTATGGTCCAGGTATACCATACCTTGTGGGGACCAAATGTCTTTTTTTACCTTATGGGTTCCTGGTCCCCATAAGGGAAAACTCTATTTTATAAAAATCTGTGACTGCAATGAAAAAAATAAAAATGCAAAAACTCTTGTATTTTGTTTGGTTACTTATGGTTATGGTTAGGGCTGGGTTGGGGTTAAGGTTGTCATAGTTAGCATTAGCATTTTCCCCATAGAAATGACTGAGCGGTCCCCAAAAAGATATTATTACTGGACTGTGTGTGTGTGCGTGTGTGTGTGTATAATATAAATGGATCTTCGGAGGCCATAATTCCAGTTTAACGTCTGCAGGCCGCTAAATTGGCAGGTAGGCCGTCATTCCCGAAGGCCTCACCTCGCCCCAGAGCCTGCCTGGCATGTCGGTGGTGGGAGAGGAATGTCAGAGCTGGACGGCCTGCTTTTCCGCTGTAAACACGTCGGATCTGGGGCCTGCCCTGGGAGCGTCTGGCTTCAGAAGTCCCCAGTGGAAAGCCCCTGTGGGCAGCGGTCGGGGGGGCGTGTCCCAGAGATGGGCGTGTCCTATAGAGGGTGTGACTTGGAGAGTCTTTGTCCTGCATCTCCTCTGCTTTTTAAGGACTTGTCAGTACTGCAACACTGACAGTCTCGTGGCTTCAGGACACTCACCCCGCAACACATGTCGCACACATAACAGTGCTGTCAATCAAAGAAAATGGAAAGGTAATATTACATTGAATTAAATTTTATTTGTATAACGCATTTTCACAACGTTACGTTGTCTCAAAGCGCTTTACATTATCCCTGCCCAAAGCTCCCAATGAACAAGCCAGAGGCGACAGTGGCAAGGAAAAACTCCCTAGAAGGAAGAAACCTTGGGAGGGGCCAGACTCAGAAGGGGAGCCCATCCTCCAGGGGCCTGCAGAGGAAGTCAAATTAATAGGATGGCAAAATCGTAATTTACAGTATGCAATGCAAATTTTAAGATTCGAGTCTAAATGCAGAGGGCAGGCAGGCAAATATTCACTGTTCTCCCACAAGAACAGAACCTTGCCTTTTGACAAAATAAAAGACAACCCTTGCATACAATCTGTTTAACGACTTTACCTGATTGGGAATCATTTTTCCTTAAACATTTCCATAATAGGATGTAATGTTTTTAATATGCATGCTCATTTTGAGTGGAAATCTGTCATGTTTAATTGGGTTGGCCCACTTTTTGGGCCGGCGATCTGCTTAGATTCGATAAAATTCCAGGACTGTGATCTATGAAGTGTTTTTTCCAAAACTGCCCTTTCTGATTTTTCTAATAGTGAGTACAGCACTGAGACCGTAACATTTCAGGTTGTATAATAAACTTGATATTCAACATGAAGTTGAGTTTGGAATGAAGAACCAGTCAGAATTCTGACAGTGGCCTCATGACTATTGAAATGTTTTCAAAGCTTTGCAGATCCTCTATCGCTGGTATGGTTGTGACATCAGCACAGGTGCACAAGTCAGCATAGAGGAGTCATTTTGCCATTGTAACGTTCATCTCATTCTCTTAAGTCACTTCTAACAACCAGTAATACAGGAAAAGGTCAATGAATGGATTTTCATTATCTCAGAGCGTAGGGTATTATTGAAGTTATGGCTAGCACTAATTTCTCAGCGAATTTTTAACTCATCAATGAATGTGCTACATGCCTGCCGAAATGTTCATTTTGTCTGAAGTAATGCCAAGATGTCCCCACTACAGTTGACCATTCCGCATCCAAGGGGTTAGGGGTGTAACCCCCCCCCAGTGATATATAAAAAATCACATTTAATTTTTTGGTCCCCTTGGTGAGCGAAGTGAAAATGCACTAGAAATGCGAGATGCAAAGATCACTGTAAAATCAGGTGCGTAGGGCCGTGAGGACACTGGGTGTTTCCAAACCTGCACTGAATATAAATTTTATGCATTTAAGAGTTAAACTTTTTGTATGTTATCTGCTGGCCTTCATGTGTTTGTGGTTTCTGCAAAACTCCCAAAAAAAATCCCATTTAACTTAGTATTTGTTGATATATTTGTGATATAGGAAAACCATGACGGGGAAAGTCACAATGCAGAAGGGTTGACTATATTTGCGGGGTTTCCAATTAAATTTTTGATGTATTACCATATCTGCTAACCTCTGCAACAACAGCTAGTTGATATAACCAATGTCCAAACATCAATATACCTGAGAATAGATGGGGATTACTCTGCGGTTTGGCAAGTCATGCGCATGGACACAAATGTGACAGATGTATCAATATAGCCTTTTACAATATAAACTTCCTAGCTAAAACTAAAATGAATGTGTTGGAAAGATAACGAAAAAATGAAAGTCCCAGTCGCTCGAGTGTCTCTTGTTACATGTGACCGGAGCTGATGTCTTGGAGAAGCTTTCCACCGAAACTCCCTCTGTCCCTACTCGCTGCCCCCCTAACCTGAATCCCACTCCTCGGTACGGCGGGATTTCTGCACGCGTGCGGACGTGGGTCTGATGCGCCGTGTGTCGGGTTGCATGTGCAAGCGGCAGGTAAGGGGAGCGCAGTCTGCTGCGAGCGATTTAGCCCGGCAGCCCGGCGAGGAGAACGTCAGCAAGAGAGAGGGAGAAGAATAAGAGAACCAAAATGGCCGCAATACTGCATATGCATCACCCTGTGGGGGCGGGGGGGCAAAAAGTAACAAGAAACATCCATCGGCAATTAGGTGAAGATCTTTGAGGGCAAGCGGGCAACCCAGTGGATATCTGAGCAATGACTAAAGCAGCCCCCCGGCGTGACCTTGAATGCGAGCACCCCTGGATCCTCAGGTAGGAGTAAGTGTTACCACATCTGGTGGGATCCCACATCTCCAGCGAGCCTGTTAATCGAGAACGAAAAGAGAGAGAGAGAAGGGGAAATAAGAGAGTGAGCACTTCATTTTTCCAGCCGGCCCGGTCGGGGGATGCCGCTCTCCTCGCGTGATGTCAGACCTCCGGGCACCTTGAGGTGGCACAGGGTCTCGCTTTCGGCCCTGTGTCCTCACTGCCAGCCTGTTCCGAGCCTTGTTGGTCTGGTAGCCTGCTCCATAGTCTTCATACCCTGGTACAGAACATACCTTCCTCTCTTTTTTTTCCTTTATTTTCGTAGCTCTCTCTGTCTCGTTCTTCATCTTCGGCCTCTTTTTGTCATACCTGCATTGAGGTCTCCATCAGAGTGGGAGTGAGGCCTAGTCAGAGCTTGCTAACCTAGAGTCCTCAGGCTGATACTGCCAAGCAAAGGTCTTGTTCAGGTCTTTCACAGCGATGGGAGAAACAGGGGCTGAAAACCTGAAACCTAAGATAGGTGGGACATGCTGTCAATCATTGCCTCTTAAGAGAATGGGAGCCAATAAGCACAGGGTTACGCCTCCCAGTGATTGACAAAGCACCACAATCCCACCCACAGCGGGCTGTGAAGTCTTTCTCTCAACACCCATATTTCTTTTAACGAACCTACCGCCCGCCTCCCCCCCCTGCACCCAGCTGTCAATCACCCAAAAAGGAACCATGCTCGTTCTTGCCCAAGCCGCACCCCCAAACCGACCCCCACCCCCCAACTTGCCTTGCTACAATTTCCAGAGAAGATGTTGGGGTCAGATGAGGTGAGAAGCTGCAGGAAAGACCCATGTGAATGTTCTCCACGTGAGTAACAGGACGGGGGGCCAGCTGGCCCTGGTACTCACATAGCATAGAAGAGATGGGGGGGGGGTTGCTGGGGAACACATAGCAGGTGTCCCGCCAACCTGGAATGAGTCAAATAAAACAGTAAAAATGGCCAAATGAACCTTGAAATGGGGAGACGGCGGCACACTGCGATCTCGGCGCGGAGACAAGCGGCTGCCTTGGTCACATGGCCGCCCTGCCGCGCACTGCGGGTGACCCGCGCACTGCGGGTGACCCGCGCTCCGGAAAGGCACCTGTCGTAGTTTCTGACTTTGGCCGCGAGCCGTTTTCCAAATCCACTGCACCAGGAACGCTATTTTAAATCCGAGGAGGAGCAAACTGAACGATCGACATTTCTCTTCTTGAGAACCCCCCCCCCCCCACTCCTGACACTTTAAATCAAATGCAGGTTTTCCTTCTTCTGATTGGCTGCAGCAGAGCGGCCTCCTGCACCCCCCTGTCTGCGTGGGATCTTCCTGTCCCCTTCACGCGGCAGGGGGAAGGGAGGGTGTCTGACCATGTGTCCTACTCCCATTCCATCTCTCCACTTTTCCCACCTCCTCCATCACACAAACCACCCTGTGGGTATCAGCGTCTTTCCAATGCCCTGCCGGAACTTTCTGGAAGCTTCACAAAGCTGTTTCCCTCTGTGGAAATCTCAGGCCTCATACTTGTTTTTGCCCCTCTCTCTCTCTCTCTCTCTCTCTCTCTCTCACACACACACACACACACACACACACACACACAGACCTGTACTCATATCTTTGTGGGGACTCTCCATTCATTTCTATGGGCATAACCCTAATCCCAACAATGACAACCTTACCCATAAGTAACCAAAGAAAATGCAAAAGTTCTGGCATTTTTAGTTTTTGGATCACATTCACAGATTTTTTATAAAATCCCTTTCGTGGTGACTGAGAAATTGTCCCCACAAGGACAAAATATCATGTTTTTATCACATTGCGAGGACATTCTGTTTCCAGTTTTGCCGGTTCTTATATTAAGATTAAGGCATTATTAATAAAACTGCTAACATACTGGTAGCAGGCTTTGTATTCTGCTATTTTTGTATGTTTAAAATGATTTAGTAGTTTCAATTTGCCAGTTAAAAATTAACAAACGCTACATTTTCTTATTGTTTCCTCAGCCTGGAAAATGCTACAGCGTGCAACAGGCTCAGTTTTATTTACCAGTGCCAACACTAGATGGCGCCCCCTGAAAGGTCAATGGCCAGCGGCTGCCAGGCATTTCGAAGCCGGGAAATCTTGGGTGTAATTATTAGCAGATTAGGCTGATTTCATTAACCTCGTGAGTGTAGCGTGTCTGCATGATACAAATTAATATTTCACAGATGGCGGCGAATAAATGATAAGCACGTGGGTGTCCAAAAATCCAGAATTCACGCATAATTTTACATTCTGTGGCCATTCTTAGTCTCAAAAATGATAACATAGATCTTCTAGAAAATAATGCTTCAGCTATTAAGCCGTATTTTTTCTTCTAGTAGGTGGAACATTCTCACAACTGAGCCAAATTTTAAATACGGTATAAAATAGGTGTGCGGTAATATTTCAAGTAAAACCCTATAATTTGAAAGCCACAGGTTTCCAATAGTGTCTGATCGGTTTTTTTTTCTCTCCTGTTTTTGAGGTACAGACAGTGATTAACGTAACTCTTGTTGCTATGGAAACCGGTTTGTGTGTATAATAAAAAGCTAAAAAAGAAACCACTGACGAAAAGTCAGAGACCGAAATATGTGGTAATTACTTCTCATTCATCTTAATTGTTGGAATTAAACAGTTTAATTGGAGAGAGCTTCGGTTTACTTGATTTGGAGACCTCTTCCCCTGTTTCGTGTTTCACAGAGTAATCGAGTTGTGTCAATCCGATGAGGTAGCGAGGTTTCTTTCGCCTTTACCTACGCCACATGGGGCACGTCTTAAATCTCTGTTCGCCGCTGCTTCCAGCTTACCAGTGGCTGCGAATGTTTAAACAGCATTACCTCCCCTGAACTACCTCTCAGGCCTAAGAACCACTTTGCTGAGGGAAAGGGGGGGGGGATTATTCGTCCCACCTTGGAGGTAAAGTGGTGACAGCTTAATAAGCATTCAGCTAGCAAACCACACCTGTGCCAATAGAGGAACCAATAGAGGAACACTATTCCAACCCAGGGGCCTTAACCTGCTAACCCGATGTGCCACACCGTCGCCATGACGTCAGGCTCCGGGTAGCTAATTCATGCCAGGCGCGCGCGGGTCGCCTCAAAGACGACGGTGCCGAGCGTGCGTGAGAGCGGAGAACGTTGGGACCGCTCCGACTCCACCGCTAATCCCGCTTCTGCCATTCGCTGCTCGTTCGTTTATGCTAATCAGGAACAAATGTAAGGCTGGACCGATGGGGAAGTGCAGTTAGCATGTGAACTGGAAACAATGAAATGTATATTCTAGGGGCCCCCGGACTTGAATGTTATGTTGGAATTACTGAGCGTTCATGTCCCCCCCCCCCCCAACACATCAGTGGCTGAGAGGGCTGCTTTACCTCATCTTACTTCCAGATCGCTGAGTTTATATTTGGTCACAGCTCTGTCTGATTGTACATTCCTCTCATTTTCTAATGGGTTTCCTCCCATGGTCCAGAGACTCCATAAAACGTAGCCCCTAGCGTGCGGCTATTTGACTGAATACGCGTAGGAACGCTTGCCACGATGAATGGGGATATATGGTCCACGCAGGGCTTCTCAGATTTATGCCTGGGATGAAGAACACTCTCCTTCATGCTACCTAGCTGCCTATCAAAGCGTGCAATCTCCAAGTCAACTGCTAACAAGCTAAAGCATGATCAAAGACCACTTTAGCCACTCATTAGCATTTTTATTACACGTTGTAATTATTTTTACAAACTAACCCACCTTGGACCTCCAAATAGAGCATATCAGAATGTATAAAATTTTATGGGGGGGCGGTTTGTGGAACCCAAGTTTAAATGCTCCCAAAAACAAGCAGTCGGTCTAAATTAATTTAACTGACAGTTTGATTCTGAAAGATGAGACTTTTTAAAAAATCCATTGTAGTACAACTAAATAATTACTTACCCGTATTTATGTATCTTGGGGGGGGAACAAAATTTCCATGTCTTAGAAATGTATGACCCAGACAGATATATTTATAACGCACAAACACAGGGGCACATATTTCTGTTCTGCCAGAGGTAGGAAAGTGTACTTTTGATACAAATTGGTCGCATAAGGCCCGCGATAATGACACTTTCGCTCCAAGGTTACTTAAAACGTTTTGGTTAAATAAAACAATATAAAGTTACAGTCTGCTTTGTCTCAACCCAGAACTCAGGCCGTAAAAATTACCTTAAAATGTACCATACCACCTCATTTTAGTACTTACGCATGGATGGTGTGTAATCAAATATTCGCACTGACCTTTACACTAATAATTCTCGATTTCCCTGGAAAAGCAGGAGAGGACAGAGTAAACCTGTGATAATACATACAAAATTAACCCTTGTTACCTTCTGCAGTCACACTTATTTCATTATTTGCATTACCTGATTTTTGGTTAGTTATGGTGCCATAATTATTTCCCTAAATGAGATAAAGACAGGAGGTGATCCCCGAGACGGAGCTGGTGATCATATTACATTCTTAACCTGATCCAGTCTTTTGCGTTATAATTTTGATTAATCTTATCTCAGCCCGGAGATTGTTTAAATTCCAGGTAGCAGAGTAAACTTTGCAGGCCGAGAAGTTAGATGCTGCACAAAATTTGACTGATTGCTTACAGCCCTGTGAAAGACGAGGTCTAATCTCTGGAGTTTTGAGGGCCTCATTAACAACGCCGAAAATGACCAGTCAAATTAGTTCAACAGTAGAAATCCACATTAGTCGCATTAAAAGTATTCCAATAAATCGCATTCTGTTAAACTCTTTTCTCACGCAGTCATTAATTCTGCTCTTCGGCCAGTTATGTGTGTATTTATTTAGCTACAGATACTTGGCCATTTGTAACATTCTTCATGTAAACATGTTCGTTGGTGCGCTGCCTCCGGTGTCGAGACGATTAGCGACACGTCACCTTGTCCATCTTTGAAGCACGCTCGGCGCCGGAACAAACGCTTTTCCCAGAATCACCTCTCCCCCAGCTCAAAAGCATCAGGGCCAGACAGCCAGGGCAGAGGTTTTGGGCAGGTTTTGGGTTAAGCAAAGTTAGCAGCCCGTATCAGCACCTGCTGGCATGAGACACTCCAGACGGGACCCACCACTTCGGGCCGTCACGAGTAGCATCAACACAAATACAAGTGAAATATGCTGATTTGACTGAGCCGAAATAACATAATTTATAAAGATAATGAAGCACATGACTCGTATGATCTCCCCTTCGGGACACACTTACTGAGAAACCCAAAAGCATGCTGGGGGATTCTTTGAAATGTGAAAACTATCAGTTTGGCTTAGATGCGCATTTCTTAGCCTCTGAAGTTCAGTGCTAAGAAACGGGTGACACTGGTCTTTGAATTCAGCATAATTTAACACAGGGCCCCATGCGCTATGCAACCTACTTGGTATCTTAATGAAGTGGACATTTCTAGGATGACACAACTGGATTTCCTGGAAAATGAATGAAAGATGTTTGCTCTCAAGCTGAGAGCCCACTTATCTATAGCAAACAAACCAGCGTGAAGTATTGTTTTAAACAGACATACTTTTCAAATGGATTTTTAAAAACCCAAACAGAAAAATGCACTTGTGAAAATATGTATAAAAATATTCGTTTGATATATAACTGTGGGCCTCTGTAGAGACACTATAATGAATACACTCACACTTTACTCACACTTTACTTCAACGGCTAATCTCCTTAGTTACAGCAAAACCTGTTAATCGCTTTGTCTGTCCTAGTTTTTCATCATTATAATCACAATTTTACCCATTCACACAACTGAATGTTCTAGTGGTGTGATATAGATTATGTACTTTGCCTAAGGTTACAACATCAAGGACCCTCCTGGGATTTAAACCAATGAGTGAAAAGTGTGTGTCCTTCACGCCTAGAATGTTCCTTTCCTAAAGTCTAATGAATCCTGCCTAGCTCTGTATCACCAGTGTTGGATATTTCAGGTCCAGAAGGTACAGATCCAGACCAGGATTTTGTTCCTACCCACCAGCTGAGTACTCTGTGACTGTGACTCTTTATATTCACCTGGTGGGTAGAAAGAAAATCTTGGTCTGGATCTGTAGTTTCTGGATCTGGAATGCCCAACACTGTATTGCCGACCTGGTCCTGGAAAACTGATACTCGCCAGATGTTTGCATATCACCCTTAATTTGCATACCACAAAAAATGTAGCCAGTCACTTGCTTTCAGTGACCAAGGTGACCATTGGTTTGAATATGATTGGGATACAGAGAGAAGTTCAACTGAACTTCAGTTCTAGTGTTTTTGTTCGCAACACTTGATCTACAGCTGTGGTTTCAGCTTTATGGGACCTGCAAGTGAAACGATTTTTCCATTTCTCAAAATAACGCGAAATAACTTGAAATTGTCAGCGTGTAATAGGTCATTTCCTAATTCCACCCTTCTATGATAACCTAAACATGAGGATCAGAATTCCATTTCGATTCCTTCTCATGACGGTTGTGTTAGAGCCAGCATAGGACAGTATGGCTGAGGGGGAGAGCTTTTTAATGGTTTCGAAATTGGGCTGGAGCTCAGGTATGTTCCGTAAGTGGCTACAGGGATTCAGGCTAAAAATCCCAAAAGGAACGATAAACTTTCGGGTTTGTTGAGCCTACAGAACCAGACCTGTTTCAACAGACAGGATAATATATGTAAAGTTACAAGCAAATCGATGCCATGCATAAAAAAACAAGAACTATGAACAGTTTAGAAGTACTCATTAAATTATAAAAAAACAAATTAATTCGACAACAACTGTAGCCTTTCAGTAACTTCTCTGTGTATCACAGTGCATAATTTGTAACTGTAATTTCTCAACCATTAGCGACACATAAAAGGTGTCTCCAATTTTCAAGGTATGCAATATAAACTCCCCTGCATTGAAAACATCTGCCACTGAGATAAAGTCTGAAACGGGATCAGAAGTTTGCTGTAGGACCGTTCGTAGATGTCTTGGACGGTAGCCTGTCGGGGCTGTTTGAAGCCACAGCTTCAGTGGAGGTGGTCATGCCTGTAAGATGTATCCCTAGGAAGGTCTGGTCCATCCATCCTTCCATCCATCCATCCATCATCCATCCGTGATCCATCAATCCATCCATCCATCCATAGGTCACAAGGCAGAGGCACGCCCTAGACATGCCTGTCCTGTCGAAGGTCCTCACAGCATTGGATGATCAGAAAGAAGCTGCAACAAGGCCAGGCGAAAGGAGCCAGCAGCCAGCAACCCCCCCCCCCCCGCAGAGATCACCCACAGACGTATCCTTCAGTCCCGTTTGTCCGAAAAGCTTGGCCTCACCATCGCCAGCTCTGGCATGCCGTTTCCTCGAATACTCCTCCAAGGGTCATCCCGATAGCCTTGTCCTTGGGTACTGTCTTTAAAGCTAGCCAGACCCCCCCCCCCCACGCCCTCAGCACTTAACACGAAAGATATCCCAGGCCACTGCAAGAGGCAGCACCTTGGCGCGAATCCTAACCCACGCTCCCACCGGTATATTTTTAATGCGCTGCACAGCATGATGCATGGTCCGACTCGAAGACGGGACACTTACGCGGGTCTCAGCCATGTGACTCAGACCGTCTGCAATTTCAACACCATCTTCCCTCTCCGCTCCCAGACCCCCGACAGACTCGGACGGCCGTTATTTTCAGTCGACTTCAAAATGCCAGACAACTTTGTTTTCTTAGGCTGTGCAAGCTGTTGCTCAAGGAAAAATTAGTGGGAAAAAAATCCGAGATATTGTCTCACATGACAGCAGAGAGATGCTAAGTAATTTAAAAGGACACAGACATGGACATTCAGGTATTAAAAGTTATTTGTTGATTTTGAATGTAGAATACAGTTGAACATAGATATTTTAGTTTTGAAACAGCTAATTGAGTCCTGTGGGAGTCCCTGGTGATGCCAGAGGTCCCACCTGCCCTGCCTGCGAGACCCAGGGAGATAGGGCCTTGTGTGAAGGGAAATGGGGTCTCTGACACACCCCAAGCCCAGAGCGGCCCTGGAAAAACCCACCCCTGCGAACTGTCAACGCCAGATAGCGGCACAGCTAGCTAATCTGGCCCCCGAGCCGCAGCTCATAGCAACGCGGAGTTGCAAGCATCCGCCAACCGACATCTTCCTGAGCGCCTCTGGGACATGGGGGCAGGGGACGGCACCGAGTCGCAGGGAAGTCCTGCCTGAGGTTTAGAGGGCCCTCGTTGGACGGCACATTTTTCCGAGGGGGAAACCTCAGCATGTCATCACCCTGGGTATCTGCCGGAGAAACCCAAAGCTCACGGAATGATCATCGCGGGCAAACAGACTTGGTATCTTGTGGCCCTAATAGGGGCTGACGTGAAGCGCAATACAGCTGCCATTATTTCCAGACAATGGAAACAAAGCCCTTTAATCAGACTCACCCCGTGACGATGAGTGCTAGCACTTGAACTGTTTTCACAGTGAGTAAGATTTGGGATGGATGGAAATATCTCAATACGGCCGACTGAAAAGGAGACCAAGCCCCGTGATTTCATATCCCACCAGAAATTTCCAAAAAAACCATCTGAGCTCCAGGAAATATACCATTTCCTAACATGTTTTCATTGTAGCCTATCAAAACACCTTCTCATTTTGAGTATTACTTTATAAAACATCTCCGATAATGTTAAAAAAGGAACCTGTGCTGAAACTTAACCTCATCTGAACGCCTGAAGATTTTAACCATCTGAAAATTGGATCAGTTGAAGTAACAAAATTGGAGATGGTTATTTTGGTATTTATAGAAAGAGCAAACGAAGCCGTTGACCACATGAGCCATGTAGAATTATAAAACAAGTGTAGGATAAAGTCAAACAAAACTGACAAGCAGGCTGAAATAAAAGCATGACGTACATGTCAGCAATCTGTGAAAGAATGTTGCTGGGGAACTGGGGTGTTTCAGACAGTGAAGATTTGCTGGGGGCAGGAGGGCGAACAGAAGCATGTGACACGGGATGGGGGGGCAACGTACAGGACGGCACTGGAGATGGGTTTAACAAAACAGTGGAAAGTAATGAAAACAGTCGTCTCACTGACAGCACAAGGGGGGGGAATGCCTGAAAGCAAAATGGGTGTCGGGTCACGCAAAGGACTATGGGAAATGAGACAAAACATAACTCATAGGACTGCTAATATGGCAAAGATGAATGGACTAATCAGCTGAATTTACCCCACCCTTGGACACCCATAAGCCTCCCTATCTAACATAGTATAGTTTTTAATTTAAAACCAGGCTCAGTCAACCGTTAGCTAGATTATTATTTTTTCATAGGAGTTTCATTCTTAGAATATAATAATGAATATGGTGCTATAATGTTTAAAACACGACAAATGGTGCATATAAATTATCTATGATTTAAAAAAATAGAGAAACAAGCATTTAATACAAGTTATTAATACTGAAATCAGATCCGGCTGCTTTTTGGCCCCCAGTTAAGACTCACAGGGTCCTATGCTGTTGTATGAAGCCTGAGCAATGCCAGGGGCTGGGGGGGGGGGGGCGGCGGACAGGGTCTGGGGTCCCCACGCTTTGGGGTTTTGGGTGGTCTCTGCAGTAGTTT
>JAOYFF010000081.1:3425158-3442314 GCA_025773925.1 Cryptomyrus ogoouensis
TTTTTTTTCTTCGGCCCCCGTGTGACGGCCGGGGGGGGGGGGGGGGGGGGGCAGCTGACAGATTCTGTGGTCCACACGCCTATGTGTTGTGGGTGGTCTCTGCAGTATTATACGTGGGATCCTGCCAAGTGAAGATTGATGTCTCCTGGATTAACATGAGAAACAGCAAATGAGACAACCATTCACAGTCACAAAAGACTGGGGGGGCGGGTGTTAAATGGTAGGCCTGATCCTAAGATTCATCGCCGTGTTTCCTGAGTGCCAAGTCTCAGACGTTTGCGCTGGACTGGGAGGTAGCTCTGGGGGGAAGCTGGGCAGTGGAGGCCGATGCAAACTAAACTCCAGGTAAATGTACGATGAAGTACTTCATCAGTCTAACGTTAGTGTCTCTGGGCTTCTGCTATGCAGTCCAAGCTGTATTTGCAGGCCTACGCAGTGATTTGGCTTCTGAAAGTGAATGTAGGTGCGAGTGCATCAAAATGAACATCAAACTAAACTGCCTCCTAGCTGCTTGGACACGCCTCCTCTACAATCTGATTGGCTATCTCTCTGATCCAGTCATTTTTCCTTCTGCCCTCAGAACATTTTTATGTAGTAAAACTCCCACGAGCCCCATATTTCACTGGGAGAAATAGGACCCTCACACTCCTAGGCAGTGTTTTCCAATCCGGTCCACAGGGACCCGCAGGCTGTCCCACAGACCGTCCCGCAGACCGTCCACGGTCCAATGTGAACTGTCCAGCAGGGAGCTGGAAGGGCGTGAAAAACGTGGACCGTCTGTGGGTCCCCAAGGACCGGGTCGGGAAACACTGCTCCAGGGGACTGCTGAGGAATCCGCTCATCTGTCTTGCAGAGGCACCGTCCATGAGACGTCAGGCTCCCAGGTCTATGACAAGCTGCTGTTCCCCATGATGTCAGAAACATTAGATTCAACGTCAAGGTGCTTGTCACCTGCAAGCCTTATAGGAATCACTAGAAAGTAGAAAGAACGATGATATTGAACCAGCACATCAAAAGACTTGCCAAGCAAAAAAAAACGAAATACTGCAACAAGGAATATCCAGACACTAACAGAAGACATGCCAGAAAGTTCAACAAAAATACACCAGGATCAAATCAACCTTGAGTTCCCAGAACTCAAACACGATTTGAGCTGGTTTCTAGGCAATGCTTATAGATGTGTGTTGCTATTGCTTTTTAAAAAATAAACTCCATTCAGAAATAGCACAGCACTGACTTGTTTTATTCAGCGGACCATAAATGAGCATGAGCATCCCCCAATCCTCATCCCCATTGGTCAGGTTGGTAAAGGGTGTGGCTACGAGTTTGTTTGGCTCCACCTACACACATTACTGATGGTCAGGTGCAGAAATGTGTGGACATCTGCTGCAGTCGCCATAAAATAAATAAAGTTATTACTATGAATAATCAAGCTTAATGAATGAGTTTCCAACAGTTGTAAAATATTGAAAAATAAATGATTAAATGACATTAATGTTTCCTCAAGACTTCATAACAATCTGCAGAACTTCACCAGCAATAAGTCAGTACAATAACAACCAGACGAACAGGAAGATGGCAGTCATCTCAAGACTCATTAGTCTTCGCCAACTGTCAAAAATGCTTAATTAGCTAAATTTGTATGGACTATTTTATAAACTCTCAAACACATTGGGGTTTTTGTCTTGACAAGGGTTGGAATTAAAAAAATAAGCACAGTGAATGACTGGATGGAAAAGAACTTTTGTTTTTCTTATGAAGCATTTATTAAAAAAAAAAATGTGCTGCAGATTTACAGTTCGTTTTGGTTCCCTGTATTGTGTTTTATGATACGCGTATGGGCTCTCTGTGTTAGTATGCTATCACTAATATTTTAACAAAGCCACCTGTAGGTATTTATTGCTTGACATCAATCTTTCTTGCCTAATGCAGTTTCATTTTAGAGCAAATCATTTAACAAACCAAGTTCAACCAGCCTCCAGCAGAGTGAATGAAAATGAATCCAAACTAATCCAAACGTTCTTCCAGTTAGTCCTTCTTTTTATTTTAAATGGGACATGATCTCACTGGAAATAATTATTAGTCTGTGTTTGTTGAAAGAAGAAATTCTCCCTATAAAGATTCCAGCTATTTTGAAAAGGTAATCTTGATTAATTTCAAACATCCAATTCCAAACGTCCAGTAATGGCTTGGACAGGACTGTTAGGTTTATTCACCGATTCCTAGGAACGGCCCGTTGAGTGATTTGGCAGCCCAATGTGTTTGAATCGTGACAACGGATATGTATTTTTTTTGTATACATCTGTATTCAGATGTTTCACTTTTTATTCATGGTCGAGTTGAAAAAACCTGTTATTTTGAGGCAATCAATTAATAACTTTAATGCTTGTTTAAGCTCCCCACTTATCAGCAGTTTAACTTATTGAAAACCAGTCAGGATTATAGAGTGCTGTTTGGAATAGGTGAAGCAGCTTTCCCCTTTCACCCTCTCTCCTTTTGAGTGAAACATTTCTTGGACGAAACTGTGCGAACAGAATGCAGAGCATAGGCTCGATGTGGAAACACAAGAGGCTGATGTGTGTGTGACTTTTTGTTCCTGCGACTTGAATCATTTCCCTTTCGTTTGCAGGCGTAAACCTCGACAGGAAACGGCAGCGTATTATCTCCGCACTAATTAAAAGCTTGGTTCTGAGGTCCCTTACGACAGGATTACTGTCTCTTCAGCGGACTTAAATATACACCGGCTGCTTCTTGCTTGTTAATCTTCTCGCTTGTTAAGTCTGCAAGATGAGGACAGCTGTCGCAGGCTATGTTTTGTAAAAAGTGTGAAAAACCCAAATGGGACTACATGCAAAGGTTACAGTGTCTCTTTACTTGTTTCTGTGTATCTGTGTGTGTGTGTGTGTGTGTGTGCATGTGTGTGTGAGTATGTGTGCATGCGTGCATGCATGCCTGCTGTGCATTTGTGTGTGCATGCGTGCATGCATGTGTACTGTGCATATATGTGAATGCGTGTGTGTGTGTATGTGTGCGTGCGTGCGTGCGTGCATGTGTAGGCAGCAGGTACTGTGCAAGTTATGAGTCCAGGGCATGGACTCTTAATGTGAAGGTTTCCGGCCGGTCTCACAAGAGGCCTCGTTGCAGTACCCCCGAGTAATTACTTATCTCAAATTTCTCCATTAAAATATTCCTCAGGCTAAGTGGACAGCTAAGCAGCTGAAAGTTAATGTTTCCAGTGAGGAGAGTGGACTTTTCGAGTTTCCCTCAAAGCTGTGGATTAAGTTCTCTGAATTTGTTTTGTATTCAGGCGACCCCCCCCTCCCCCCCGCCCCTCCCACCCCCTGGGATGAAATAAGTTAAAAAACATAACCATACTGCGTTGTAGGTCTGTGTTAGCAGTGTTTGCACTTGTTAAATGCGGATTAAATTAACTGGGAAAGGTTGGTACGTCGACCACAATTTACTGTCTGCAAAAAGGGACGAAATGCGTCACAGAGGGGTCGAGGTGAAAAATCAGCCCACTGTAGCTGAGAGCAAAGGCCAGGATTTACACCGTTAAACATCCTTCCTGGTTGGGAAGGCAGAGCTCTGAAGGTGACTACTCTGATCGCCATCCATGTTAAACAGTGGAACCACTTTGTCCCAAAATAACTGAGTTGGACGAGGTGTTTTTTCCCCCCTTTGGATGGCTTTCATTAAAAATCTGATAATCTAAACACAGCTTCCTGTGCCTGTCAGTCACGCTATGTGATGTGCTGCTGGGTATATCTCATTCTGGCTGGAAACGCTTCTTTTTTTGTGTGTATGTGTGTGTCTTGGACGAGGGCTGTGACACTTTTTACATTACAGCTTTCAAAACCACTTGAAATCACCAGGTCGACGAAACCCTGAAATGTTCTACCGTTATCCTGAAAATTAGCTATTTGTGCAAATGTAATTAACACACATTTATCTTTTGGGACCTAAATTTGCCCTCTTTGGGTCAGTTTGCACTGCATGTATAAAATTTTGCCTGTTTGGATCAAAAATAGGTTATTACCCTTAGCATCTATTTAGCTTAAGATGTAACAGACTGGATAAGTAAAAAAAAAACATCCATGATTGCTGTTTATACTCAGTCAAAGTATGAACTGACAGGACAGTTAGAAGAGACAGAACAGGGCACACTCACAGGCTATGGGGTGCCAACCCATCACAGGGCACACTCACAGGCTATGGGGTGCCAACCCATCACAGGGCACACTCACAGGCTATGGGGTGCCAACCCATCGCAGGGCACACTCACAGGCTATGGGGTGCCAACCCATCACAGGGTACACAGTCTGGCTTGTGTCACTCTGCATAAAAGGCTTGCTAATGCCATTAGCAATTAAAATTGAATAATGTAGAGTGTGAAGACAGGGCTGGCGCAGTGGTGCAGTGGTTAGCACTGTTGCCTCACAGCTCAGGGACCAGGGTCTGAGTCTCCACCAGGGTTCCATGTGTGTGTAGTTTGCATGTTCTCCCTGTATCATCGTGGGGTTTCCTCTGGGTACTTTGGTTTCTCCCACCACAGTCCAAAAGTACCACTTAGGTAAGCTACCCTAAGCTACCCCATAGCCTGTGAGCGCTCATAGCCTGTGAGTGTGCCCATAGCCTGTGAGTGTGCCCATAGCCTGTGAGCGCTCATAGCCTGTGAGTGCGCTCATAGCCTGTGAGTGCGCTCATAGCCTGTGAGTGCGCTCATAGCCTGTGAGTGTGCCTATAGCCTGTGAGTGTGCTCATAGCCTGTGAGTGTGCCCATAGCCTGTGAGCGTGCCCCGTGATGGGTTGGCACCCCATAGCCTGAGAGTGTGGCCCGTGATGGGTTGGCATCTCATAGCCTGTGAGCGCTCATAGTGTGTGAGTGTGCCCATAGCCTGTGAGCGCTCATAGCGTGTGAGTGTGCCCATAGCCTGTGAGCGTTCCCCGTGATGGGTTAGCGCCCCATAGCCTGTGAGTGTGCCCTATGATGGGTTGGCACCCCATAGCCTGTGAGTGTGCCCTGTGATGGGTTGGCACCCCATCCTGGGATGTTCCCTGCATTGTGCCAATAGGTTCCAGACCGTGAAGAACCAGACAAGCAGTTACAGTAAAATGGATGGGTAGGCAGTCCTGACCTTGCACAGCTTGCTGATTGTCTGACAACCATGGGTATAGCTAGAAAGTCAGGCCACCCTGATAAAATGCCCCCCCCCCATGACAAATCATCTAGTGGTCCAGTGGGTCCACCACTGTAAAAAATTGCATGTTGAAGGGTTTCAAGTGCCCCTGTATCTGCCAGGGTGGCCAAGCCCCTCCAACACCCCTGCTGGCAACAATGGTGTCATTTCAAAACATCCTTAATCGTGCTCGAAAAGCATGATTTTTTTGTAAAGTTTCAACAGATCTGGATGTAATCAGCCCAAAACACGCTACAGCGCCAAGACCAAGCACACGCTACACCCACACACTGGATCTCTTTCCTGTTTTCCGGCCCTAACAAACTGGCAAGCTCTGGAGACACTGTGCGGCGTGGGAGGCCCGTCCAGACCTACCTGCCGGGGCAGAAGCTAGGCCCTCTGCTCACATCCACCCCTGAAGGATATGGAGAAGCACAAAGGAAAACCTGCAACGACAGCTGACCAGAGACCATCATACACCAATCGGAGTTTTACTTATACAAAAATGTTCAAAAATGTTCAGAAGGCAGACCGAAAAATAATTGGTTCGGAGAGATAACCAATCAGGTTGCAGAGGAGGTCGGGTCGGTCCAAGCAACTAGAGGAGGTGGAACCAAACAGTCAGGTGTCTCTGTCCTGCCTCCTCTGGTTGCTTGGATCCACCTCCTCTACAATCTGATTGGTTATCTCTTTGATAGACGTAAAACTCCCACAAGCCCATCATACTCAATAACTGGATGAGTCTTTCATGAATTCACATGTCTTCAGTTCTGAAACAGCGTTGTAATTTAGGAATTAAGGCTTACATTTGGAACAGTAAATGCCAACGATGCCACCCGGTCACATATACCCCAGGGGTAATTATGTAGGTCCTTTTTTTAGTTAGCAAATCAGCACTGATAGCATGACACTGTATAGAGTACTTGACGAAATAGCTGTTTCCCAATTCAGGGGCTGTAGGATGTGGTCTATGCAGACTTTGTCTGCTGCATCCTACTAAAAAATTGCACAATGAGCCTTGGGATAGGTTGGGCTGCAAAGGATCCATCGTAGCCCGGAAAAAGGATGCATTTCTAGGCCAGATTTGAAGGAGCTTTTTAAATGGGACAGCCTTGTCGCGCTGCTGTGATGTATTCAGTCTTTAAATATAGCCTTAGAAGGGTGCAGCCCCTGAACTGGGACACAGTCAATGATATATTGTTCGTTATGGTCGCATATTCATTGTCAGCAGTGTGAGTTATCTGCTAGCCATTCATCAGTCCACTGAGCTTTTATGGAAGGTAAAAAAATAAAGAAATCTCCACTATAAAAGTATTGGAATAGCTTCATGTCAGGCTTTTGTACAAGTACTGTAATTCAATAAAATGTTAGAATACACAGACTCATCAAACCTACCTTACTATTCCAAATAGGCCCCTGTTTGCAAGTAAAAGGTAGAACAAAACAGCTATCTTCAAACGAAAACCCGAAACAAAAAAAAAACCTGCACGTTAACATCACGATTCCTGAATTTAAAATGTGCGTGACAGAGGGTAATGTGGAAAACAGGTTTATAATAGAAATCTATTCAGGTAAGGCAGCTCACATTTCCCTGAAAGACACAACATCAGCACGAGTACAGGATTTAAACACGGTAACTGCATCGCCTGCCAGTGTGAGTTAGGAGAATGGGATGAAAACACACGTATCTCTACAGGCAGCAGACTTTTTTGCTATTAACTTTAGGCTGGTGAGCTACCTTCAAATGCAATGGTCTATAAACAGCTCTATGCTTCTTTGCCGAGGGAATTGCGCATTGAAATAGAATTTCCTTTTCGTTGTTTTCTATGAAGATAATGAGGACAACATACTGCTTTTCGGTCATGTTTTCGCTCAGTAATGGCGCTCAGGCTGACCATTGGACCTGAGCGCTGTAATTGCAAAAGCAGAGCAAAAACATTTCCAAACACGTGCCAAGTGTTTAACTGGATGAAAAATAATGTTCGATTCTGACCCATTTGAGACGGTGATTAGAGAGATATTAGGTTACTTCAGCGTACAGCAGCTTTGGGTCCAGAACACACTCTGCCAAATATTTACAAAGATGCAATCCTGCCACGTCTCCTGTCAGTGCTCTTCTTGTCCTCTCATAAACACTTAACTACTGGCTATTCGATTATAAACACGTCTGTAGCATTGTTAAAACAGTTCTCCTTCATTTCATTAGCCCTCTGTGTTCGGCTAGCTTGTAAACCGAATGTCATTTCGAACCTAATGTTACACTCCTATATTATTACTCCCCTGTGGCACACGATGACATGTTGTTTTTTAAGGAGAGTTAATGTGGGAACTCGTTAAAAAAAATAAAATGGAGCAGCTTCTGACAGGTGGAATTCTTTTTGTTTGTAAAAACACCTCACATCGGTCGAGGCTCGTCTGCGTTTCGTTTGTCAGCTGCATTAGGGAACCAGCAGCATCGAACGAGGCCCAGCGATAGTCCACCAGATGTTGCTGAGGCTAATTCGCTGGGGGTTTGTCCAACTCGTGGACCCCGGCGCCGTTTTCTGGCGCACAGTCCTGGCTAGGGGTGTTTGTTTTGCTGCTGTCCTCGACCCCTGGGTCCACGGCTGACACGTCGTCGTTTGATCATTAGCCTTCGTGCAGACAGGTGCAAATTCTGCTAACCACCGTACTTTAGTATTTATATATTGATTACCAGCATTTAAACAGTTAACCTGCCTAATTAACTATTAAACTTGTCAAGTAATTGGTCTGTCCAAGCGATTCGTTTCACCTTGACATCATTGAAGTGTTTTTATTTTTTTTTGTGGAATCAAGAATTCCTAAGTTTGTTTCATTTACATCAAACATGGCTGAAAATATGGTCTAGTTATGACTGAATTTGATGTTTAAAGTATAATAGTGACAGTTTATTGATCCCTCTCTGGAAACACTCTTTTTGCTTACCCTATCGTGCTCTCCATGAGACACAGACACGTGCAGCACCCCTGGAGCTGGGGGTTAAGGGCCTTGCTCAGGGGCCCATGGACATGTGACTATTCTGCTGAGGCCAAGGTTTAAACCGGCAACCGTCCAATCAGAGGCACAGAGGCTTTTCCCAATGAGCAGCCATACATTTCATTTTTATGCTGCAAACCGTGAAGAGGAGTCACACCTCCAGACCAGCGTAGTCCGAGACCTAGCGCGGGCGGGGGGGCCCTTACAGCATGAGAAGCCGAGGCGATCCATGGACGTTTCATAGAAGCGTTTCCACAGAACGACTGCCTGCCTCTGCGGTTGCTCCGTGACGGAGGGTAACCCCGCTCTCATCCTAGCGAACGTGCGAGAGGACGTGATTTCGCGAATGGCGAGCCAGCCAGTTGACTAAACGTAATCATAGTAAAGCACAGCCTGTCTTTTAAGTGGGCACTTTCACAGGGCCCATTGCTGCAAGCCAATTTCCCAAAGCTATTGATTCAGGATGTGCTGCTCGATGGGACGGCCACAACAAAGACGCCACAAAGCACTCTCCCAAGTTATAGTTTTTCAATGGCATATGGGCTTTTCGGCTCTTGTTTGTTGTTTGTTTTTCTAATATGTCGTTCTCAGGCTAGCTGACGACTTCCTGTATGCCTGGCTCTTCCATTCAGGCCATGCGACGACAGAACGGCCTGGTGATTACTGCGAAAGATTTCCTCGCAGCTCTATTCTTTTTTTACTTTCCGAGGTTGGCATTCCAAACCCGAAACTGCTCAGGCTGTGGACTGAACCACAATGCCTCTTCAAAAGGGTTAACTTCAGCACTTTTTTGCCAGAAAAATAAAGGCTGCAGTAAAGGAGCAGAAGTTAATTGTTTCTGTATGACATAGTATGACGTAATGGCCATAACGACAAAAAAATAAATCCTTTGTGTTTTTTTGTTGCCTCTTTTTATGAAGCAGATTAGATGAATTGTAGTGTGTTCAAACTTGTCTTGGGTTCATCAGACGATTCACAAAGCTGGGTTTTGCCGTAAACTTCCAGGAATCGCTATATGATCCCACCCCAAAGCGATATGAAAATATACTTTTTTGCTGAGCGTTTAATTACTTGGATGAAATCTCAGACAACTCTGTCCAGCTTCAAAGGATCCTACTCCAGTGCTCCTGCATAGATCATCCCATTAACGGTTCTGCAGTGATATTTGGTTTAAAGTCTTAGATCTGTTGGGCCAGGCTACGTTTTACATACTGCCGCTCAACTGCGTTAATCCAGTAACAACAATGCATGTCTATTTCTACATGGGACACCTCTTCTGGTATCTGCCGGGGTGCGTATTTTGGTTTGGCCGTCGTGCGGGCAGGCGCTGGAATCGCACCGTCTTTTGGTGGAGCGTGCCTATCCCAGGCTGACCAGCGCGGTGAAACGCGGGGAGGTCCTGTCCGCGGGACAGATCAAAGGCGGAATTCATGCCGCACAAGCAGAGATAAATACTGGCTTCCCCTCCATCCGCACCTCCTGAGCCACCCGCCCGTGGTCCCAGGCCCGGCCCGTGCACAGGAAATCGCAGACCACTTCAAGGCGCTGCTGCGGCTTGTATAGGAGAGGCCAAGGTGACCCCGGAGAAAGAGGTAAAGGTGAAGACTTGCGTTTGGCAGCATCTGAGTAGCACTGGACTGTGTGCATGTGGGAGTGGAGCCTGTCAGGATATTCTTTTATTAGAATGTATCTGATTTTTACATTTACATACGAGTATTCTTCCAACTTTGAGGTTTAGCTTAGCCACGCTAGCATGCATGCTAACTCCGGAAAAGCTGCAAGAGATATTTAAGTAAATTTATCAATCACATTTTCAACAACAAAAAAAGAATTTATCATACCCCTTTTTCTAGTTCTGGTGTGAGACGATGACATCCTTTTTTTTCTATTTTAAGTGAAAATGTACGGAACTGAATGGATTATAAGGAAGTTTTGAATGGCAGCTAAGGTCGGCTGTTTTAGCTGAACGAATTCTGTACCTCTGCCAAAGTAATCAGCCCTGGGTATGACTTGCAGGATTATGTCGATGGATATACATATTCACCGGGATTGTTGTATCACATCCCACTTATTATTTCAAATGTTATTCAAATAGTGAAGTAGCACCTGCTTCCATCAGCGCATTTATCTTCATGAATATGCGATGGCCTCATTATCAGCACCAGCTTAGCGAACCCTGCGTGTAGTGTCTCCAGTCCACAAGATGACTCTTTCCCATTTTATTGGCTATCGCCAAGATTGGATGCTGCTTATTATTGGCTCACAGTCTCACACATGCAGCCTAGCCTGTCTTTCATTGGACGGATAAAAGAACATGATAAAATGACTGATGCTGCGGATGAGATCTTTGAGGCAAAGAGAAGGGTAGGGCTGAGACTTAGCAGAACCCACTTACGTATTGACTTGTCTACCTTCGATCATTCATTCTCCTTCCTGGAGATTGTCGCTGCTAATTGAGTAAATAGCTAGTATACAAGGTCGTTGTTTTGGTAAGTTGGAACCAAAGGGAGCCTCTGAGTTTTCTTGGGCGCGGCAGATAATCTCCATGCACATAAACTCTATTGGGAAAGGGGGGGGGGGGTTCCACTGTGGCGGCAAAACAAGAAGGTGGTGAATTTTCAGCTCAATTTGTAGCCACCCAAACAATCACCGGTAATAGCGAGCTTAAATACTCACCTGCACACGTGCCAACTCTTGCAATCATTTTTGTTTCCTGTCACTTTATTCCTCATCCAGGGGAAATCCACCAGAACTAATAAGCTTCTCCAGACTGTTTTGGATACTTGTTTTAATCTCTGTCTCTGCAAAATGTCTCGAGAATGGGTTTCAATGAGCAACAGCATTTGGCGACGGATTCTCCGTGCGCTGTGTGGGAGCCATGACTCATCCCTGCGTCGCTCGCAACACAGAACTGATTCTAAATTCATGTTTGGATGTAAATAGCAAAACAAAAGCCAAAAGCAATTGTGCAAGATAGGTGGCCTCAGTGGGCAGACATAGGGAAGACCTGGGAAGCAGGAATTGACAATGCTGACTACTGGTTCCCTGTAATAAACCCAGGGCTGGTCAACTGGGAAAGCAACTCATTTGAAGTCCTGGGAATGATGTGAAGGACCAATGATGTATCACTTTCTGGGAAATGTTGTACTATTAAGAAGCTCGTCAGCCACTAAAGTACAGTATATCCACACGAAACAACGAAGAATCTGTTAGCCAAGAACAATGACATGCAAGAGAAAGGCTGCAAGAAACGGTTGAGTGTCTTTGACAGGTTATTGAAGGATTTCCAGAATTAAACCTTTTAAATCAAACATCACTGTCATGAAGCAGGAATAGGTGAGGACTGGAATATGTATCTTACGCTTTGGAGCAGGTAAAGCATAACTGGGCAGATATGTCATTGTATAAATACCCAAACCACACCATGGTGTGGTCCATGTTATACACGAGACTTTTTATTCTACACCAAGGTGACATCATACCCATAAAGCAAGCGATCCGTGAATGTGTTCAGTGCTTATGCCGCATGCACTACCCACTTTGACCACCAGCAGGAGCATTTCACACCAGACCTTAAAATTCTCACTCTATCTGGACAGAAATCCACAGTTGTTGACTTGTTACCTTCAAACAGGACTGGGCAACAAGGGTATTATTAAAAGCTCTTGGTGCTTGCATATTTGCTAAGGAAAAACTGGGACCCTTAGCTATAAATTTTCAGTGAGGATACCCCTAGGATGTTGTAACAGGCCTTTGGAGGGGGTGGTCTCTTCTGTGCTATAAAACATCTTTCAGAGCGAAACAAATGAGGTATGGAGACCACAACATGACTTTCTAGACTCCTGAAGGTCCTCCTGAGGGCTTGGGTCTTTCCCCTTCTATGGCTGAAACCCATAAATGAAGGTTCATACTTCTCTTTCCACTTGGGGAGTGACTGGGCACAGCTGTGGGTGATGTTAAACACCACGCCCAATTTATCGTTATAGAGTAACTCTTCACGGCTGATATCGGCTCCTGCAAAATGACCGGCCACCAAAATGACCACTCACCCCTCCTCTGGCAGCTGGCAGCATGTTGTGCTTGAACAGTGATGTCTAAGGGTCAGTCCTTGTATGTATCTGCACCCTGATTCAAGCTGATTCTGGTCCACTCCATCCATCCACTCCGTGTTGGGCTCCAGCCAACAGGACATTGCAAATGGTATAAGAGCCACTACAGTCAATTTGTTGTCTCAAATCTACCAATCCACAGTGGGCCCCACATAACCTCTACCAATCAAAACGATGCTTTCCTAGCTGTAATGTTTATGGCCCGCCCCCCTCCATCCCCCCCATGATAGTAAAGTCTACAACTAGTCATTAACTTAAAATAAGGGAGTAGGTACTAGAGGCACTTGATGGACAGGTGTTTTCACACAAAGTGCTCTGCACAAACAGTGCCAGTGCATTAATCGTTCAGGCCAGTGGAGAGGTCAGTGTGGAGCACATAAATGCCAGTCACGGCAGTAATTAAAATATCCAAACACGGAGAAAAGCTAAAAACTGCAACATATGTGCATTCTTATAATATGCTTAAAAATATATATTTGAAAAACACCTGCATGCGGGGCTACGTCAGGTACGTAGATATCTGATTTGCACGAGTCAGCTTTTCTCCGTACTGCTCTCCCATCCGTTCATAGTTCATGTCTCACCGCAGTAAAATCCCATATATACTTTCTCAGGACCCTGCTGTGTTGAAACAGACAGAGTTTTACTGAAGATTATCCTCACGTTTTCAGGTGAAACCAAAAAGTCTGCCAGCATGGGGGGGGGGGGTGCCGCGATAGCTAACATTTGTTAGGTCCATCTACTAAAACGCGCACATAAAAGTAATATATTGTATTCTTAGGCATTTTTATGACCTAAGATGGATGTCTCCAGAAATGCCTGGCAGTCATCAACATATCTGCAGGTGTAAAAACACGAATGGAATATGCTGAAGTTGGTAACACATGTGACCGAAGCGTGTCAGAAATTGGAGCGTGTCTAAAGGCATTAATTACTCTTTAATAGACAATCCTAGCCCATAAAGCTCATGAAATACCTGGACGGAACTCAATAATTAGATCACCTGATAGTTGCATCAGCGTTGTTTTTTATTGTAGGTATTGGTTAAGAATTTCCCTCTGGGATTAATAAAGTGTGTCTGTCTGTCTGTCTGTCTGTCTATCTATCTATGGTAAAACCAGTTGCACCATTGGTTGGCAGATAATTTTTCATTACTGTTATATACTTGTCGCCTCTGCTGTGAAAAACGAGAGGAACGATTTTTTTATTGGAAAGGGAGGATCTCCAAGGGACAGCTGTGCATTGGGTTGAGGCAATGGAACGAGAACCTGAACCATAGCAGATGAAAATCAGGTAGCGTGGTCCTGCATAGATTACCCCGTGCTCCAGTTCAAGCTGGCGTCTAGCAGCCGACAGCCACTGTGATTCTGTGCCATTAACTGAAAGCGCATATTGCACGGGGAACTGCAGCTAGCTAGACCACATGGAATTTGTATTTAAATTAGCCAAACCAACATAATGTGCACAACAGCTGCCTGGACAAAAAAAAAACCCATAATAATTAAATTGGTAAAAATAAAACAAGTATAACTAATCTGCAGAAACAACATAGTTGCATTGTTTGAGAAAGTGTGGTCACAACCCGAAAGACGCCATGATGATTCTTAAACATGGTATTTACGACGACACGGTAGATGACTTCGTTAGTCATTTAGCCTTGGCTCCCGCAGCTGATCATTTCCAGTAACTCCAACATGTGGACCCTGGCTTGACACACCCAGGCGACACTGACACCATCGGACAACCGTCGTGATTCGGACGGGGCTCATTTAGCCATTGCCTATCTGCTGGATTGTTGTCCATTTCAGGTACGCAGCTTAGCTTTAGCTTGTTAGCCACGTTACTGAAAACCCAGCATTTTAATGCGGCCACGCATCAATCGAATCCCATGTGGCACCTTGGGCAAGCATCACCGCCAGTGCCCCCTATCTGAGATAAAATGAAACCGGCCTGTTAAGTCGCGGCCCCTCAGAAGATAGCGGCCTAGGCGGGCGCCAATGTCACGTAACGGCTTGACTGTCACTGCCATGCAATGTTTTGTATGTTAAAACATTTATAGGTAATATTGAACTGATTATTCCAGGATCGTACTCATGCAATAAAAGACAAATTGACATTTAATAACCGCAGTCGATTCTTCTTTCCAGCACAAAATCATTATTCCTTTCTCAGCCTTTCAATCAATGCCCCCAAAAAAATGCCAAGTCACGTATAATTTTCCGTCTGTGGCCTGTGACGCCATGTGAAAACTGGATGTAGCTGTCAGACATATTATTTTGCATATTTGTTTTTAATGATTTTAGCTCTGTAGACTTCCTCAATCCACAGTCTTTCAGAAACCAACACATATATTATTTTCACTTGGATCCATCTACAAAACTGGATACTTTGCTCTCATCTGATTGTACCGTCAGATCAATATTTCACTTTTTGGACTAGTGTGTTTTCTGTTCTGAGTCAGAATATAAACTGGTTTATCTGTAAAGCATAACCAGATTGAATCTGGTCACTTGATGAGGCTATGGTCTCATTGGCACCTCCAACATCCACCCAGGCCGCCTGTAGAAATAGCTTCTCATGTTGCTTGTGCATGATGATGAATTTGCAAGGAATTCTGGGTACATTCTCATAAAGAGGCAACTTTTTGTTCAGTGATAACAATCATTTTGTAGCTGTAGATTTCATGCATTTTATCTCACATTTGAGCACCCACATATACTGAACTATAATATAAGATTTTTCCTCACAAAGGAAACCGAAGAACAAGAGCTACAAGGAGTAATGGTTTGCTTTTCAGGCTCGAAACATGCAATCTGTGAGGGGTAAGGGAGCCACAGGTGAAGTGAAGGACTGTGTTTGTCATGTGACTCTGTCATGTGACCCTGCACTGGGATATCCACCCCTGAATGTTTACATTTACCTCAGTGAGCCAGCAGTCTATTGTAATGTTCAGCAACTGTGAATATTGTTTAATTATGTGGTGAGTAATAAAGTTGTGTTGATGCTACAAGCTCTCTGATGTGTTCTTTATCAAATGCCACCTATACCACATGCGCTGCTTGGCTCCACACCAGGATGAGATTGTAGAGCATGGGAAAGTGTGTTTCTGTCACATCTCAGTACTCGCCAGGTCAACCAGTGGCGACATTTGTTGATATAAAGTGCTTCGGCCAATTGGCTCGCTGCTCGGCCCTGCAGAGAGCTGCCCACGAATATCTTAACCGTCTCCGGGAGTCCCTCCGGCCAACCAGAAAGGCAGGTGAAATTTATGTCAGGAAGCCCTAAAGGCACAGGCATGGGTCAGCAGGTTGGAAACATCTCCGTCCATCTGCCGATCCGCAGCAAGCCAGGAAAGGAGCGTAGACTAAATAAAATCTGCGGATTCTTACGTTCGTGGAAGTCCCGAAGCGAAACGGCGAAAAAGTGAGGATCCGGGAGCAGGTTTGGGGATACGAGAGCGAACAGCAGCAAGACTCTGGCAGGTCCAAGAACAACAGAGAAGGCAGAAGGGAAAAATGGAGGGAAAGAAGCCATCAGAGTGTGGAGGAGGAGATCCCGGTGAGGGGCAGCGACTTGCAGGTTACAGGCTCCTGTGCTGCGGACTTTTACAACGGGCAGGCTTGGGGCAGCCTTTAAGGTCCATCCCCGAATGGCTGCGGTCGTCAGCGGCCAAGCCTGAGAAAAGGGGGCTTGTTTAATCGGGGATCGGTCCATGGCCAACCCCCCCGAGGGGGAAACGGCCACGGTGACATCATCTCACAGCTCATTGCAGCTCCTTTGCACCTCATTGTGATCATCTGTGATGGGCCCACCCCGTCGTTAACACCTCTGCACATGCACGGGGGGGGGGGGAGGGGGGCATGCTGGAGGACCAGCGGTCACATAGTCAGACACGTGTGTGTGTGTGTGTGTGTGTGTGTGGGTTATGTTTATGTTGCATTTTGGGGACCAAATGTTGTTTTGATGTTCTGGGAACATTCAACTGATTTTGGTAACACTTTACATGATAATAACATCGCATAGTCATATAATGTTCATTATTAATGTATATTAAAGCTGTTAAGGTACATTAGGATGTTAAAGTATACTTATATGCTGCTTATGAACAATCTATGAATGCATTATAATTGCATTATGAAGGTGCAGTTAATGTAAAGCGTTACCCTGATTTTTTTATTCCTCAGTCTGTTTTCAAACTTATAACATAAACAGCTGATTAATTTCAATTGTTGTCCAAGCAACAAGAGGAGGCGGGACCAAGACATCTGATTGTTTCTTTCTGACTCTTCTAGTTGATTGGACCCACCTCTACATTGTTATCCCTCTGAACCAATCATTTTCCTTCTTTCCTCAGAACATTTTTGTGTAAAGAGCAAAGTGGAAGTATGTACAAGACATGGAAGAACACCAGCAAAATGTCTGAATAAGGAGGAACAGGTGACTGACTGGCCATGAATGAGTGTGAAGGAAACCAGATAAATCATAACAGGCTCCAGGTTTAGGACACAGGTGTTCAGAAGGTGCACGCTACAGGTAGAGGGGAGCTGACTTTGACACAGGTCACGTGACATGATGTAATAGCAGAGGGTGGCATTCCCCGTTTTTGCAGACTGACATTCGGACACACCAGCTAAGCACGGATCCTCCACACGGTGACTTCACGGCCATCCTCGCACCCCACGGTCTGACGCCTGCCTTACTCGGAGGGGGCCGGGTGACTGATATGACTTTCTCAGCTGCTCCATGTGCTTGACATGACTTTTCTAAACGCGTGTGTTTGTTTTCTTACACGTGTTCCCCCTGGCACTCCATCGTCCTGCCTGCCAATTGACCCTCCACGCCCCCCCCCCCGCCCAGGCCCACCACACGT
>JAOYFF010000081.1:3442414-3494485 GCA_025773925.1 Cryptomyrus ogoouensis
TCTTTCCCCCTTTCCCCCCCGCCCCCCCCCCGTCCTGCCTCCCAATTGCCCCCCCCCCCCCCCCCCCCCCCCCCGGCCCCCCACCCCCGCCCCCCCCCCCCCCATTCCCATGCAAACCAACACTGCTTGCACCCCCTCCTCCACCCTGTCTGTAATTACCACACTGGCTGAGGCCGGGTCTGTCCAGAAGCCACTGCAGGTTTGATTTGTTTTGGCTTGGCTCCTCGCTGACATGCCTGGGAAGGGCAAGGAACGGAAATGGGTGGGCCAGCCTCTCGCGGCTCCCCTTGAGCAGGCCAGGGAGAAGGCAGCGGGGTTTTCGACGGAGCGAGGCCCAGCTGTTTTTAATAAATGTACTCATGGTCACCACCGAATCTCCTCGGCCTTGCTTGGGGACCGGTCCTCCATTGTGACTGCTTCTGACAGACCCGCAGGTGATGAGGGCATCACGTCGACGTTTTCCCCACACCATCGTCTTCTCTTTGCTCGACTGACCACCCACTAGGGAAGCCAGAACCCTCTAGCTGCACCGAGAGCGACTTTGCAACACTGGGCTGTATATATCAAAACCCAGCCGTCTCCAAGGTTACATATAGACTGGACTGAACTTTAACTGGAGGGAACGTAGGGTTGGGGGAACTGCATTATCCAGGAAAGTAGCAGATGTTTAAATTGTAGGAAAGACACGTATTTTTGAAAATATACAATGATTTAAAAATTATTATATTTCAGCAGAAAGAGATCCCACCCCCTTAGCTAAAGATACCCCAATCTCCTTAGCAGACTTTATTACAAGCAGTTCAGGTTTATGCATCTATAAGACTGACAGGTAGAAGGTGTGGAAATTCCCTGGCATGGTGTAGTCAGGTGACCAGATTGATCTATCTTCCAACTGCTTGACAGAGACTAGGGCGCCATCTAGTGAAGGGAGGGCTGACTTACCAGGGTGATTTCGCTTTGTCTTAGATAGGGGAGCTGGAGGCTGTCCCAGCCCATTTGGTTTCCCCTTCCTGCTTCTTCATTAAAGCTTAAATGACTGTCTTTTGTGTTCATTCCTTCCTCTCCAGTTTAATAAACCTCAAAACCCAAATAAAAACCCCATTCCGTCCTCCCATCCTCGTGTGACATGGATACCTTTGCCTTCCCGACCGGAGACAGGCTTGCACTACTGTCCAATACGACTTAAATTAAGCTTGAGATTAGGCCCAGCATCTTAAACCCCGACACTTCACTGGTCCTGGGCCATCTGCTGCTGATAGACTTATTTACAGACAAGGTACAGTGGGATAAGGAGCTTCTGGAAAGTAACAGACTGTGCAGTCTCTACATCTTTGACAGGAGCCCATGCTTCCTGCCGTGTTAACATTTACCGCATAGCGCCTTGCTGAGTTGTTTTGTACCATTCCAGCCAGCATCAAACCCACTGGGGGGGAGGGGGTCTGGAACATCTCCACCCCTCCACAAGCGGCAGCCAAGGACCTGATACCTTACCGGCCTGCACCCATGGCTTCGGCTCGCTCTATTCAGCGCATGCGGTGCTACAGAAGCACACAGTCACCCGACCGGCGACCTGTCGTGTTTACCAAACCACCCCCACCAGATCTGCATTACATTTCAAAGCTTCTGATGGAAAAGTAATGAATGTGGCCAGAAGTCTACCAGAGGAATGTACGTATACCATGAAAACAGGACGTGGATTTTAATTTAATACACAAAAAATGCTAACATTGCTGTTAGTACTTACTTTTTTGTTTGATGAACGTCTTATTTCAGCCTGTTTTCATTCAGTCCACTACTTGGAGGTCAGTGACTCCAGAGAAGCTTCCCCTTAGAATTCTCTGGATGAACTTTTACTGTTAAACCGACTGCAAGTGACTGGGTTTAGAAGGCACCTTTGTCAGAGGATAATACTGGTGTTTCAGGCCATGTGGCAGAGTTGGCTCTTCAAGGCTGTTCAGAATCAGCAACGGCATTGGGTACAGCCAGTTGACTCCCAGTATCGGAGTCTTCTTGTCATGAAGACCACCAGTGAGCCTCTGGGCAAAGGCACGATCCTCGCCATGGCAGGCTGGATCCCCGGGGGCGGTGCCAGGACACAGCTGCCAAGCCCGCCGGCTGAGGTCATAGCGGAGCTCGGCCGGTAATGTCTGCCCAGCCGGCAGGGGCTATGTTTACGGCTTTGAGAGCTGCCGGGTCCCCATTGGCTTGCAGTCGGCACGACGTCAACGTTGGACACAACTTGGAGTCTGTTTTCGCCTCTGCCACCTGTGCCTCTGGAGTGCGCCACATCCGTCTAGCGCGTTCGTCCGTGACATCTGTTGGTGGCAGGTTTTCGGTCTCATTTTTAAGTTAACATCATAGCCCTCAAAAATATGTCAAAACGAGACTGAAATTTACAGTTTAGTTCCTCGCTCTTGCTATTTTTTTCTATTCTCACACAGATTGTGTCACCTTTACACGAAGGACTATAAACACTGACGCAATATTTCTTTGCGACTGCATGTAAAATTTGCCAGTGTTGAAGCAATACACCGGTGTACACAAATCTACTAGTGTAGCATCTCGCTAATAATCTTACCGTCAACATCAGAAATGATTTGAAATGAAAATAAAGGGCGTTAAAAATAACAGCTTTTATATTTTGCACGACATATTTAGCCTCCTTCGACTGAACAAAGGGTGAATCATTGCCGATTTGTTTTAAGTCGGCATAATCCAAAACTCAAGATAAAAATTCACAACTACTAATGATTGGCGAAACACACAGTAGTATAAAGGAATGTGAAGACCTTTTACATCCTCATATCTCCTTCCTCAGTTCCTCCATCTTAATGCTGAGCAGTCATGTGGTCACTCTGCCCCTTACAACGATGCAGTCATCGTTAAGGTTCCATAATCCCTGCCTCATTATCCCATAATCAACATGTGGAATAATAGGATTTGGGTGGTTAAGTAGACCACACATAGGATAAGCCCGTATTAAATCTGACAGGAATAATCTGCGTATATTTAGGCCGTAAAAGCGATTACTGAATAGAGTGACATGGGTTTGATGGGAATGTCGATGTCCTTCGGCGCTGAGGTCCCACTGAACCGCATACAGTTTGTTACCCTCAGTCGATGATTTCACGGCGGGTGAGTTGATCAGAGGTCGCGTATGTTCTAGCTGCATGTACCCCATAATGCCTCTGTACATTTCTCGCACAGCTATCTCACGTACAGATATGTGCATACATGGCCTTGACATGTTCAGTAGTAATGGCAGGGTGGGGGTGGATTGGAAAATATATCCATTTGTGTTAACAATAGACCCACACACCAGCATTTACAGCTGGTGTTGATTATGTGGGTAACATTTTTTGGGCAGAATAGGGGATAGACAAACCCCGGGAAGTTCACTAAGTTTCTAATCGCTCGGATAATGGACGTAGACACGGCCTGGCTCGGAGAAACGAGCTGTGGTGTTTCTGCCTCCTACAAAGACCTCAAATCGTTATATTTGTGTATTTATATCCAGGGCAAACACTTTAACTCTTGACCACATCTGCACAGAAATGTTTTTCTGCAGTTTGAAGGACAACGACTGTACTCAGGCTCCTCTGGGATTCAAACCAACCAACCTGAGGTGAAAACCTGAACTCCTGGTCTTCAAAATCTGACCTGACGTTCTCCCTGTTTCTGTGGTGATCCCAATCAGAAAACGAATCGCATTAAGGAAGAGAAGCCCTGCATCCTTCAGTTCTTTCCTGTTTGAGGGTAGCAACAGTTGCTATGTTCAAGGTGTTTACGCTGCGCGAGTGCCCACTCCTCATGCGAGTATGGAGGCAGGAGGTGGCGTTCCTGCACCGGGGTGCCGTATCATAAGAAAACATTTCCCAGGGGCAGACAGGGAGTGCCCATTAGCCTGGGAGGGGACCCACCCTGGTTCCCACGGATAACAGTCCCGATGGGCAGCGCTTCCTCCGTCTCGCTCCATTGTGGGAAACCTGTCATTGATGTCGTGTGTCGTCATGTCACATGACCTCATTGCTGTGAGTCACAATGGAAATGACTGGGAGAACTTCGGGTCAGCAGCTTATATTCATTGGCTGAAAACTGTCGAATTTGCATGTGTGTCATTGTGTTTATTTTACTGAATATCAATATCAGATTTTAGTCTACATATTCAGAGCCTTACAGTTTATTTTTTTATATCCTCAATGTTACCTTTGTCATTATACAATTGGTCATTCACTTGTAATCCATCATAAAACAGTATACAAAGACTATTTTATTTAAATTTTAATCATGAGCAGTTGTTCAGATATATTTATTTTACTTCACACTGCCTTGTGTCCTATTCTGCCTGGGATAATCTCCAATCTCCCCCCTTTCTGCCTGAAAGTAGCTGCTAAAATGGATGAAAGGATGGAAATGACTTAAAACTTTATGTAAATAACAGGTGTTAGCAGATTCAAATCCCAGGTTAACGAAGTGGGTTATGCTGAGTCCTGATTTGTCCTGTTTAAATATAGAGTGCTCCCACGTGAGCTCAGTCAGTGCGCCAACGCCGTCCTTCACCCAGCCGTTACTGCGTCTCAGGAGCGCTGGCAGACTGGGAAATCTCACCAGGCCTTTTTTTGTGTCTTACACCATGTGAGGGCTGGGGAAAGTCTGCCTATAGCCCGTGCCAGCTCTGCGCCCCCCCCCCAGGAACCCAGCCATGATCCTCACCGGCTTATCCCGCGCAAACATTATTTATACAAGTACGGCCCACTGCACAGTACCTATGGTGTTGGCGGGGGTCCAGAACGACCCGTCAGATTTAGAGTAGACCACCTCCAAGTCTTGCACCGGTGCTGGATCTCGTGATCTCGGCAAACTTTCGGGGGGGGAACACTGTAGTTTAAATCATAATCATTAAGTATTACTAAAACAGGCTAGAGCAGCAGTGACATGTATGCAGACTAATTGTTTGCTGTATATTTATATCAAAGGTGTCCGTGGTGTAGCCATATAACCTGGACAGACTGTTAGCTGCAGCCCAGTAAAGCAAGACCGTTTAACTTCCACTGTTGTTTGTGCGAAGAGCACAGCTTACATTAATGCCCCGAACGAACTTTTTATGCAACGACATATAATTAGTCACCGCCATAAAACGAGCAACAAATGGCCAGATATTAAACACTCGTTACCGCAAACATGTCCCGAAGCTGATTAAACTGCGTTGAGCCACGCCTCCAATTTTATAGCATCAATAGAGTCTTTGGCGTGTTAATTAGCTCACTGCTGCGCTGCCCTATTATTTAGTCATTTAGCATTATCGTTATCCATTACGTCAGCAGCATTTTTGGCTGGTTGTACTTCAACCCTACTTCAACCCTAAATAAAAGTTCTTGGTACCTTCTAGACCCTGATTTGCTCTTTGTTGGCCTGTCCGGTTATAACACGAGAAAACAACCTTGAGTGAATCAGCCTCGACTCTCTGCCTCGCCCCCTACTGGCCGTAATTGGAGAAACAACAACAACGGCCACGGCGAGGCTCCACAGCTGTTGTCTTGGCATTAGGCTACATTTCCGAAAAATTTGTACATTTCCAGGCCATACATGTTTATATTATTATTATTATTATATGCAACCTTTCTTCATGACCCATTTTATGAGGGTTTGTTAAAGTATTTAGCATCACTTGACCTCGACACGAAGCTCGTATTAGCGAGCCGCTTATCTTTCAAGGTGGCCCCGCCAGAGCAAACGGTGAAAGTGCTCCTTACTGTTTCCTCAGCCGTGAAGTTTTTATGGCCGGCTGAACGAAACACACGTTCTTAAAACCTTCAGATTTATGAAGTTTGCGCGCCCTTTCCATTACACTACCTTCCCGCTGCTATAACCGACTGGAGGTTCGTCTAACCCTTTTAAAAAGATACTGAAATAATAGGTCTCCAGTTGGTCTCCAGTTGGTCTCCAGTTGACTTTGGCAAATCACTCTTATATTATCAGTGTAACTTTATTTCACATGGACATTTATGCTAGTTTAATTATATTAATTATATAATTTTTTGGAAAATTCCTGACAGAAAAAAATAACTTATATGGTATTATATAATTGCTTAAACCTTTATTGTTATTTTTATCATTAAATTTTTTTTATTATTCTTGTCATCATTGTAGCTGCTGATATATATATATATATATATTTTTTTTTTACTTTCGTAATCGTTTGTTTGAATGTGCTGCCATATGTTACACAATGCAGTTTTGTCAAACTGAAGGCTTTATTGGACCATGCACTTGTCACGTCTATGAACTATGAACCAACAGGTATAATATGATCTATATGACTGGACGGCTATCGCTGTCTAGCATTTATGGAAAGACACACTGGAAGATCTTTGACGATGAATGTCTTCCCCTGCAAATATAGAAAAATATGCCACTGTCACCTACTGTCATCGATGGTCTAAACAGGTGACATATGGCACATACAGCTGGAAAAGCTTAAACAGGAATTATTACAAATGTACTCAATTATACTTCTTTATAATAAAAGGCATAAGACAATTATGTGGGCCTAGAACCCTAGACACTAGCAGTAATTCTCTTATCATTTAAGCCGGTTCAATTTGTTTTCCTTCTCCTGCCGTGCATCTGAAGGTCGGCCTTCCCTCCAGCAAAACCAGTGGCCCCACCTTCATAATGGCAGCCAAACATTACGGAGCAGACTTATCGTTCGGGTCCCTGGTTCCATTCTGGAGCCGCCATTAGCACAAGGCCTTCAAAGTAGTTGTACAACCTCAAAACATCTGTTAGACGTGTCTTTAATAGTCAGTAAGCGGAATCAGATTTCCCCGTAGTCCTCCTTGTTTTGGTTATTGTCCTATTTCTCCACGCTCTATGGAATCACGTTCTCTTTGAACCTCGCGAGACACGCTGAATTCATATCGTATCTGTAAATAGTTTCAAAAACGTTTGACACAAACATCCATGCTCCTTGATGAGTATCCATGCTCAGGGAACTGCACATGCCGGTGAGTCTTTCCTGTTGACTTGCTTCATATTCCTGATGTATGGGGCTACATTACGGAGCGTAGTGGTCTCATTCTTCTGACCGGATCCCCTGTTCACCTCATACACCCTCCAGGGATTTCATTTACTTGGGGATCATTACTGTTATACTGGGTCATTGAAGCATATTAGCAGACGTCATAGATCATACATACCTGTCTAGTACTGAGTGTACGATACACACTATAATGAGCTAAAGCACCATGGTAGAATAACCCCCCCACCGATTCCTTATCACTACATGAACAGTACCCCGGAAGGCACTTTCTAATGGACATTATTGGTCTGATGGGAGATAGTAGGACTGTTCGGTAGTGCATTAGAGGATTACGATTTACACTGGCGGACCAAATGAATTGAACTCTTCCATAAATAAACAGAGCACTTGGCAGCGATGTGCTCAGTATGGTACATTAAATTCCAAGGGGGTGGGGGTGAGATGGGGGGGGGCTAGGTTATTTATATACACTTTATGTGATGGGGTATTTTTCATCATGGAAACACATTTCGTGGCCCATCAGCCACACAGACAGGGTACAGAACAGGGTAGAACATGGTCAGTGGCTGCTTTGCTCCTACTTTGGCCCCCACTATATATCAGAAGTCCCCCCCCCCACACACACACACACACATACATCCACTATCATTAATTAAGACCTGCCTGCTGGTTTCTATTACAAAAAGACAAACAACGAATGTGGCCTAGCATAATTAATATTGATATTTTTATATACACAGAGCATAAAAGTTTCCATTATTTTATGTGTACTGTGGCTCAGCACGAAACTCTGAAAACAGGACCTCCTCATGGTCTCCTCCAAACTGAAGTATAGACAAACTGGCCATAGTGAACTGCGAAACTAAAGACACTTCCCCTCCCGTTCTGTAATTTACTATTTGTTTCTCTTTGTTCTTTTCTGTTCCATTTTGTTAACATTATTTCAGGTAATCGCATTCTATCTGGCAACGAATACGCCCTGGAGTTTACTTCAGCATTCAGTCCTGATGTTTCCAGGCCACATCCATAATTGCGTTTGCCAAAAGATAGAATCTCGGCCTTATCGTCCATTGTTTATAAACCCATATTTCTCTGTTTCCATTTCGATTTATTATGCGGGGAAATTAAATGCCTTGACTTCAAACAAACAAGGCAGCGATCTGTTTCTGGCCTTGGGATGAGACATGAGAAAACACGGCGTGTCCGTCGCAGACGGTTCAGTCTTCTGCCTAGTTGACAGTGTGGCTCAATGTTTCCTAACGAAATCGTTCAAAGCCTAAGCTTTATAGTGACCTGGGCTTACAGGCGACATATTCACACTCACTGGCTAATGTACAGAAGCCTCTTTAAGCTGAAAGGGGGTGACATCATTCTGCTCTGAGCTGGCTGTCGACGGCAGGATCTCCGCCCTTGTATCGCGCAGCGAGTGTGGCGGGATGGAGCACGACTCTCACCTCCTTGCGTGAGGGATCTCCCATCAAAGAATCTCTTTCAGGGCGATTCCTCAAAATCATCCCCCGCTGAGGGCTGTCAACACACAGACTGTAGTGTCCAGCTCATCAGGCTCCTACAGGGGCAGACTGGCAACACAAAGCAGCCTGGAATTCACTCTCAAACAGTCCCAATTTCATATTTTGCCACCAATTTGGGGAGGGGGGGGTACCCTTGGTACACTTCCCCCACTCCCCCCAATAAGTAACAAAATGATTTGTTCACCTCTCATTGTTTTGTTCTGGTGGTGTAGTTTCGTATGAAATTTACTTGTGAAGTTCAACCAGCAAACTCTTTGCGTGCTCAGTGCTTATTTAGCATTTCCTGTCGTTTGGTGGGAAAGCGCCACTATGAAGAGCCCAGGAACTGTAATAGTTCAGCCCAGGAACACCTTGAGGGTGCCCTTAGCCTTCGTCTGGGTGCTGGACACGGTGTGTTTCTCCTCTGCTTTATGGACTGCCATGCCAATGTGATGCTAATTTGTTCCTAGATAGTTCATGCAGAATCCAAATAATACTGTTCTCACAACCCTATACTATGGTGCCCTGTAAGTGTCCTTGAGCTGCAAATTTAGAAAACACAAATTCGAACCTGCATCCCTAGTAGCATGTGGCTACAGCCCTACCCATCAGGCAATCCAGCGATCGAGTCTCACTTTCGGAATTTGTGTTTTCTGAATTTGCATTGGTTTTTCAGAATTTGTATGTGTTCTATGAATTTTGTAGCTTTTTAACACTTATGGGCCACCGTACTATACAGCTATTAAAAAGTTACCGTCGAAAATATTTCAGTGCTTTAGGTCCTTCAAGCACGTAAGCACTTCTTTATAGCATTTGACTTCTAAAACCCTCGTCCGATCCTCAAGAATGTTTCTGCGACATCAATTACGCTTGTGTGATGGGTGGGATCATTTATCGGGGCTGAATATCGTCATTTCCAGTTATCTGGGGAATTAAGAATGTGCAGTGGCCTGATAAACTTCAAACGCGACGTGGACGTCTCGGGGCAGCTGGAGATCCTGCCTGTCTCTTCGGAATAAGGGGGAGTGCGATTCGGAGTGCTGTTTGGAAGGAGACGGCATTCCTGATAAGATGTCTTTGTGATAACGGCCAAACAGAGATGGGGATGTTTGTTGTCATTTGCAGCTTGAAAGGAAACAGTGGAAGGGACAATCCTCGCATAATCTCCCCGTCCACATAAATATTTATTATGGTAAATTTGCAGAATCGTTTGGCTAAATTACTGAATCTTTCCCAAGTTTTCCCAACCGCCTGACAGACAATAGCATGTTTAAACTGCAATCCCCCTAACTTTCAAGATCCTACCTTGATTTAATGCTGTAGCCAATTACAGTACTCCGTTTTCAAAGGTCCGGTCTTGTTTTTTTCTTATTTATTTTTGTGGGACATATAGCAGTAAGGCACCAGCTTGTTTGAAACACCCGAAACGTGAAATCAAAAGGAGTAAGAGAAGTGCGTCCACCAGAGAGGGATTTCCTTTGTAGAGACAGGATGAAAGGCCGTGAATGGTCTGTGAACAGCACCTGGGTCTTCTGGTGTCTGACAGCGTGACTAATCATGTGTCTCTCCCGAACGCGATCTACCCCCCTCTCATGATAAGACTTAAGGAAATGATGTAAGATCCAGAAAATAGTCGGTGATCAACCAGAAGACCTTCAAAGTATAAAGCAAAAAGAATCCTGTCCGGGTGGCAGTGTTATGAATATTCTTTTAAATATGTTTGAAGCAAGACTCAAATGCTGGATTGCTGGATGGGTAGGACGGTAGCCAGGGTTATGGGTTCGAATCCCTCCTCCAGCTCTGTATCTCTCCCTTTGTTTGTGGGGGATCATACTCACGCTCTGATTTCCTGACTGTCTCCATGTCTTTCCTCTCATTGTCCCGCATCTAGCAGAGATCCTCTTAAATTATAAAAGCTGCTGAAAAGTTCTGCACACAAACAGAATTAAGAGCCTCAATGGGCTTTATTGTCCACATCCAAAAAGCATCATGTTGAGTTGGGTCAGCTCTCGTTTTTTCCACAAATGAACAAATTCCAAAAAAAATTCAAAATGAAGCAATACCCTATTGGGAATCCCACCTGTTTTCCTCAATTTGTTTTCATTGGGTCAGTATTTCCACACATGTTTGTATTTTGTCTGGCCCCAGTCAACAAGGTGAGTGTTAATCACTGACTAGAGCTGAACGCGGCGATGTTTTTTCCCTCTGTGATTTTTGCCTCCTACCTTGGCTGCCTGAGGCATTGGCTGGCTTGCTGTTGCATGGAAACCAGAGGACGTCTGTCTCTTGTCATTGGTTGCAACCGACACCAATCTGATGCCCTTCATCTTCACCCAGGGCTCCCTCAGTACATGGGCCTACCTTCATACATTCTGTCAGTACATGGGCCTACCTTCATACATTCTGTCAGTACATGGGCCTACCTTCATCCATTCTGTCAGTACATGGGCCTACCTTCATCCACTCTGTCAGTACATGGGCCTACCTTTATCCACTTTGTCAGTACATGGGCCTACCTTCATCCACTCTGTCAGTACATGGGCCTACCTTCATCCATTCTGTCAGTACATGGGCCTACCTTCATACATTCTGACAATTTTCTGGCTAATATCAGGATCAGGGGCTGTAGCTGTTCCCATGTATCATGCACACTTGTTTTTCATGTTGCTCTATGTACAGCGCAGACACAACTCATTGGTTGAGCTGCGCCCCTCTTTAGGGTAATATGTTTGGTGTTTGGGGGATGGTACAGAGAATCACTACATGCCCCTTTTGTTACCTCGGTGGTTACAAGCAGCTACATTTTAATAGGAAGGTGTCTGGTGTAATTCTGCAGAAGACAAACAGGAAAGTGACTGATGACAGTATCAGGAATAAGTAGAGGTGGAAAGTTCAGATCCAGAAAGTACAAATCCAGACCAAGATTTTGTTTCAACCAACCAGTTAGTATAAAGAAGTAACAGTCACAGAGTACTTCACTCGCTGGTTGAAACAAAATCTTGGTCTGGATTTGTACTTTATGAACCTCTGATAATAAGCACTATGATGTTACAATCACCGGGTCCTGTTCAGTGCTATTCATTGCTGGATTATTATTCATTAAACAAGATTGTTATAATCAAACAGCACTTAGCTTAGTGGACAGCATCACATTTACCTCTTACCAAATGCATTTATTTATAATAATACTAATAATTACATGAGTTTTGTGACCAAATTTTATGTCATATGCAAATAGTGTTTCTCATCAAAAATTCCTGGCATAAAATATTAAGCAAATAATATTAAAATAATAGATGATTTCACACCCAAAGTTCAGGGTCATTTTTCTTGGTTTGGTGTTCCTGGGTTGTCCTGAGCAGGAACTTTTGTAGTTCTTGGCCACTTTAGTGTGTTACTTTCACACTGTACAACAGGAACTGTGACCTTTATGCTAAATAAGCATGGGAGACACAGGTTTGTAGGTTAAACTTCACACATAATTTTATATTAGATATATCTGCAACCATAAATGGTCACATATACAGTGGGAACCATGGGGCAAAATTTAGCCTGGGTTTAACGAGGACGATATGGCATAAGTATACAAAGTACGCTTTCAACCTCAAGTTGTATGCCTTGAAATGTGGCCTACAGAGTGAACGATAATGAACTTGATGAGCGGAAAAAAAAACCATCAGGGTTATTTATGTGCTGGCGTGTTGACCGTCTCCGGCGGCCTGAGGGTACCGCTGCTAACGTGGCAATATTTACAGCCGTTTCAGTTGAAATTTCATCCCAGCTTGTCAGCCATGATTGGTTGCAGCGTAAATTGTTTATAAAATGACAGAAGAAAAGCATTCTGACGTTCAGAATTTGCCGGTTCGATTTTCCATTGTCCATATGCTAGGAGTGGCTCTAATTATACAAGCAGTGTGTGATTATTGCTCTGTTCTACATACTATCGTATTTTCATTTGGACAGAAACAACCCAAACGATACGTCTTATTTATGATGATTGGAAAATGATGTCTAATGATAGCACATTGTAATAATAGTAGCCACTCTCTTTAATTTACGGGTGGTAAGAACATGTGTGATTAATTAGCATGGAACACACATGATTATCATTAACTCCATTTCCAAGGGTGTGGTTTCACTGTTGTGTGGTAGGAATGGAGGTCTCCATGGCGATGTCTCACTTTTCAGCTGTGGAAACAGGTGAAATGCATCTTGTATTTAATGAACTGTTATTTAATGAATTGTATTTAACGTAATTCACTGTAGCTATGTGGACCTGGGCTTTCCAACGAGTTCTTTAAAGGCCCAAAAGAAACTCTATTGACGGATTTCTTTAAGATTTCAGTCTAAAATAGTTAATGTTCACCAATTTGTTCAGTTGCTTTGCCATTTAAATCTAAATTGCATATAAAAAGACTTGGTAAGGACTAAAAATGCTGTTAAAACACATTTATTGAGTTTTGTTGTGTGTCTGTTAATTCTTATCTTTTTTTTTCAGTTTTTCTTATTCAGTTCCTTATTTATTACATTATCACTATTCTGATGACATCATGAGGCCATGTTTTTAGTCATTTATAAACACATGCATAACAAATAATAATGCATTCATAAAGCATTATAAACATGTCTATAAATATTTATAAAACAGCATAACACATTACAGCCATGTGTATTATGCATTATGACTGCCATATGAAGCGCTCATCTATAGTGCAGTATAGATACCTTTATAATGCATTATAATGGTCGGTATAATCATTATGGATGATTTGCACTGCATTAAAAAGGTATCTTATACAAAGGTGCATTATAAATGAGAGCTTCATAGAACATTCATGATGCATAGCAAACATGATTATAATGCATTATACCTTTTTATAATGTTTTATGAATGCATTATAATGCATTATGAAAGTGTTTATAAATTACTAAAAATAAGGCGCTTGGTGTGGTGTTACTGTTATTTTTTTCCTATCTTATTCTTTATCGCTATTACAATTTCTATTAAGGGAGAGGTGATCATATAGTCTGACTGTATACTTTGCATGTGACAAATAAAAAAATCCTTGAATCCTTTATTGATTTCCACGACAATGTCCAAAAGGAGGCATCCCAAAGTGGGTCATCTATCCACAATGCAGGGTCTGGAGATCACTGGGCAGTACACCATAGGAATCAGCTACCCGGTGGGCAGGTGTAGGACAAGGTAAATGAGAAGTGGTACAGGTACAGAGTACAGGGGAAACCAGGAACAGCAACCAGGAAAACAAGACAACTGTACGCAAAAGAGGATGACAGAATTCTGGTTAACCAAGACCGCAAAGCTGTACAGAAACACTCCATGAAACAAAAGCCAGCTAACTGAGGCCGCAAACCCGGAAATGAGATGCTAGCACAGAGGACCTCCAGGCCGGCAACTCTACCCAAAACCCGGAGGTAAAACACTGACAGATTAAACCCAGCCCCACAAACACGGAAATCAGACACCAAACTAAACCAACAGCTGGGCCTTATGGTCAGAAAGCAACACTAATGATGTGAGTGAGCCTCGAGCAATGCTCACTGTGCCATGTAAATTAGCTACTTCCATTACAGAGCCGGGTCACATGTGCCGTATGCAATTCAAAGACTCTGAGATCCAGGCCCAGTGCAGGTGTAATGACTAAAAAGGCTTTAACATTGAAATGTGTATGGTACTCCCTTCTCTTTCCATGGACATGTGCTAAACTTTCTAAATAAAGTGCAAGTTTCTCCAGTTCAAGTTTATTCCATCGCCAGGACTGGCGGTAATAGCCATCAGTGACCAACAGGAAAGCTGAAAATCCTCTCCGCCATGGCCCAAAACCAACAACCTGTCAGAGGGTGAGCTAAAGCGAATCAGAAGAAATAAACAAGGAAAAACCCCGAACTTCCATAGAAATAAATAAATAAGCCCGTTTGATGGACGTCAGGCCTCTCGCTCCAAGTCCTGTTTTTCTTGCATCTGAACACGTTTGGACCTGAGTCATACCTGCTTCCTGTCTGCCCTCACACTGCCCTTTTTACTGGTTGTTCTGCGAGAGACGCCAGTGCATCATTAGACGGCCCCCCCCCCCCCTGCCAAAACCCTACAAGCTCAGCGTGTGTGGTACTCTCCAGGCTCGAGCTAACAGATAACATCATAGCGACGATGACTGCGACGGCAGCGCCGCTTGCTAAAAATTCCTCCCCGTCCCCCGTGGCTCTTGAGTTTGTTGGCCCGGTATAATGGCCGACATTGAGGAGATAGACAGGGCGTTGTCCCTTTGCCCTTACCAGTTTTCGGCCAGCCAGACTCTAGGAACTACTGGTGTCTATCCCTCTAAACATCTGTTTAAACTGAGCTTGGGTTGGGCTCCTCCACCAGCCAGCGCAAGGTGCAGTACGTTGAGAAGGACACCCACCATCTGCTGCCACCCTTAGCCATGCCCATGTGTGTCTTTGGAGTTTTTATTGGACAGAGGGAAGCCTTCATCAGCCTGAGAAACATAGCATGGAAAGCTGCAAAAAAAGGGATGATGTAACAGGGAAACAAGCGATGTAAAGTGATTGGTCGCCAAGGGGAGATGGGGAGACTGATGATGTGATGTGTTTTGGAGTCACAAACGGATAGCTTTCTTGGACGGGACGGTTCTGCGGAATCTGGGAACGAGGGCAGGTGGGCGTCTTGATCTCCTTTCTCGGTCCCAGTGTGCAATAGCTGTAAATGAGAGCAACCACAGAACCAGAAGACAGAGCTAGCGAACGGGTGGGTTTCGCATCCAGCCGCCCTTTGGCACGTTTGGCTGCGATGCCGGGGGGGGGGGAAAGTGAGTAAGGATTGTCGCGCCCAGTAGAAGTGTCAGGTGAGTCATTTTGTGTCGTTGTTGAGGGCGGGGACAGCCCAGACAGTCACCAATCACCTCACAGCCCAGGGGAATTCCGGGTCTGACCTTGGGCTGTACAAGGAAAAAATTGTGTAGACTCCATTTGTATTTGTATGTGACAACAAGGTCTTTTTACACAGAAGCCCACAGAAGATTGGGGAGAGGCCCAGAACTTGGTGAAAGGGCCAAGTCATCTGTCACTTTTAGCGTTCTTTTTCAGTTTCGTCGTGAGTTTTTTTTTTTTTTTTTCTTCATCCAGCCTGTTACGTCTGTCATTATTCTTGGAGCCAACCAGACAGCTGCCTTATGAGCCATATCTGCTTTTATTCCAACAGTAATCTACTCTGACCACAGCCTTGGTCCCTGTGAAGGATCTTCATTTACACTCCTCTTCAAAAAGACAAAATAAACCTGTATAACAAGAAAGGAATAAAAATAAATCCTGGTAATCTTGGAAGTGACTAGCCGGGAGTCCTAATGCTTCAAGAAGCAGTTTAAAGAGCAGCTATTGAAAATGAACGCGGGACAGTCACAGGTTGTTGTGCCAGATGTGCGTTTTCCCAGGTGAAGATGCTGCAAACGTGAGAATCGATGATATTGTATAGAAATGTTTTTCCTTTAGAAGAGTGTTTGATTGATCCAGTTAGTCTTTATTTACATTTCCATATGAGGGTGGCATGGTCATACAGTGCTGAGCACTGTTGCCTCTCACTTTTGTGACCAGGGTTCCAGTCTCCGCCAGGGCTCCATGTGCGTGGAGCTTCCATGTTCCCTCTGTGTCATTATGGGGTTTCCTCCGGTTTACCCCCACAGTCCAAAAACGTGCCGAGGCTGATTGGGTTTACCAGATTGGCCATAGGTGTGCATGTGTGAGTGTCTGGTGTGTGACTTTGCCCTGGGATGGGTTGACGCCCCAACCTGGGTTGTTCCCTACATTGTGCCGATAGTTTTCAGGATAGCCTCAGGACCCCCCACGACCTTGAATAAGACAAGTCGTTACAGAAAATGGATGGATAGATGGACAAGATATATCAACTTTTAACTACTTCTACAACTTATTATTTAATTTGCAGTGGTCTGATTTGAATAAAGATCATGGGCCAATTTGGAAGTTTCTTCTGTTTATTATGGTGTTTGACAGCAATTCCCAGGTCTCTGGGTGTTCAAGAGGACACCGTTCATCCCAGTATGATAATGAAGGTAGAGGAATATTCACTTTTCGTCTCGACGTCAAGCACCACTGCTGGGCAGCTGTGACAGCGACACAACTGTGCATTTTTAGGTGATCCATCCAACCATCTTATTTAACTACTCACCCAGGAAAGGGTCACGGTGAGCACAGAGCTGAGCAGACAGCCAGGCAGGGTACAATCGCAGGCCACGCCCACAATTATACGCTACAGGCAATTCAGAGTCAACAGTTCACCAAGATTATGATATTATGAAATGGTATCGGTATCCACTGAGCATTGTAACATAAGTATGTTACTGTACAATACAAGGGAATTGTGCATTGCAATCGTACAGTTTACAATGTGTCAAAATAGGGGCCAGTTAGTTTGCATTGGGTTTGCTTAAGGATGTGCATGATTTGAGTTTAAAAAGCTCTACCTAACTCAGAAAACATGCAAATGGAGCTGTCCACATCGCCTCTGCAGTCTCCTGCTTGTTTACACCTCGGAAAACCGAAAATCGTAGCAGCCTGATTTGTTTTAATAAAATCGTGTTTGGTAAATGGTACGAGCCTCGTAAGTGAGGCTTCATCACTGGCAGCACGATAAAAGCACAAGGGTGATTTCCATCTGATGCTGCCAATGCCTTCATTTAGACCCGAAAGCAAAGATTGAGAATTTGGAGATGTTTTATATGGTCCCATACATTTGTCCCATGTCTCTGTATGGATACTGACTTTTTGGAAAATGTTATTGCTAAGATGGCTGATCAAAGGCCAAAGATACAATCAAAATGTGCGTCAAGCTCCAACGAAAAACTCCCAGTGTCCGAGCAATTCTATTGGTAGACCTCCCATAGTAACACGCGTAATTTCCAGCAATAAATGGTGGATTCTGTTAGAGGGAAATGTTCACGCAAAGTCATTAAACACAACGTGAAAGACGGTGAGGGAGTCTGAAGAAGAAGGACGGGGGTACGGTGGAGCTGAGATTTTAGGGGAGGATTTCCATCCAGATGTTTTTGTTTTAAAAGAGATTTATAAAACTCTTTGTTTTGGAATCCAGGGGTTGACCTATGGTGTATTGCCCCCACCCCCGATCCCCTGTAAGTCTTTAATCAAATACACATCTGGATTGCATTGGAGGGATGGAAAGGCCTGATTGCTGTTTTGTGGACCACGCTATGATGTCACTTCCCATTAATGATGATGCCGCCCGAAGTAGCCGCATTTCTCTCATTGTCCGGCGATAACGGGACCAGAAACCGCAGACAAGGGGACAAGTGGGCCAAGCCAACCTGTCAGCGTAGAGCGACACCAGTGAGATACAGGTCGCCGGGTGCGATGAAGGGTGCGTAAGACGGCAGGCGTGCTCTCGGTTGGGGAATTGCGGAGGAACCGAAAACCGACGCGAATATTAGATGTCCCGCAGGCCACTCCCCGATGAGAACGTGTCCGTCTTCGGTGCATGTGTAAATGGCATAATCAGTTCTTGGGGGATTCCTTAAAAGCAAGCCCGGCTTTGATCTCAAGGAGGCGGTGGACGGTGCGGATTTTCAGAACGTATCTCTTACAGGGTGACCAAACATTTTCAAAACCTGCACAGGATTCCAGTGGGTTACAACGGGGAAAGAGGTTTGACTTACTAAGAGTAAGGTTGCACACGGCCTCACTGGGACCACGGGTTACCTCAAATAACCACTGATTTGCAGTGTTTGCCAGGGAGAAACGTCGAGCTGCACCAGAGCTAAAACACATGACACGATTTACAGTTCATCATCAGTAATTAGTGGGTTAGGGTTTAACCCCACTGTTCTTCACAGCAAAACATTTCCCATTATGTTTCTATACAGTGCATAACATATCACTTTGAAAATAATAGTTTCGCACATCATTCTTTTAACATTGCAGCACATTAGCAGGCAGGTTACTAAGCAGATAATTAATACAGATCTCCTTATAATTACCCCCCGAGATGCGTGCACATTCTGGCAATGTACGATATTAATCACGAAAAGTAATCAGCAGAAATCCTACACTTGTGCACGATCTCATGTTCCTTGTTTTGTTCAATTCAGGTTAGCTGGAAAATCGCAAAGGATATTTCTGTCTGGCCATGAGGTTTCAGACCCAGAGACAGAGCTCAGGTCTGGCAGAACACAAAAAAGGACCTGGAAACGGCTTCAGAGCTGGAACGCAAACGACAATAAAACGCTTAACAATGTGACGGTTAGGCAAGCGCTTTCCCATTTCTCAGGATGAATTGAATGCGATCCATCACGCTATTGTATGCCCGTCAAAATGTTGTGAACGGGACATATAGTGTTGCAGTGAAATAGATCATTCCATTCATCATCAAACAAGCATTAGCCCTAACCCCCCGGAGATGTGTTGCATTACAAGGTTTGAATTCACATGACCTCATTTAAGAGTAGATCAGAAATCCTGTTTAGCCTATAGTCATTCATTTGACAATAAATGCATTATTTATAAATTCCTCTATTTCCAGTAATGGTGGCTAGCTCATTTGCAGTTTTTCTGCGTAAGGTTGCGGACAGGGGTTAGGAATGCGGGGAAACCTGATCAGTCTCCCAATGATCTTTGAAGGTGGTAGACTGCTGATTCAACATAAAATGCGGTCGCATTTTATTGACTGACATGCAGCGCGACAACGACTAACGTGTCTTTTCAGTGTGGGCCAGCACCGACCACAAACTTTAAGGGGTCTCAGAAGCTGAACTTCATTCCTCCATCGCAGGACTATTGCGATATTCTGAGTAATGTGACCACTGTAATGCAGTGTAGCTGCAGTATCATTCTGTGATATACATTGGCCCTTTTCCCCTGCAAATACAATGTAGATTTATTGTTCCTTTACTTTGTCATTATCCATTCAACCCTACATCCATCCAACGTCCATTTAACTGCTCATTATGGTCAGACTTGTAGGACTTTATCATCATATTTGTTGTTAACGGGAATAATATAAGATATTCATTCTTCTGGAGAAACTCCTGACTGTGAAAATCTCACCATTTTCTCATGGGCTCCTAAGGTCCTAGAAGTCATTCACAGGCCCCAAAAAATAAAAACTCAAAAGAGTAATTGACAGAACTACCCTGAAGACACACTCTGCTCTGTGACTGTATCGATTTTCTTTGGGAAGTCTGATACTATTCAGATTCTTTGTTGTTGAACAGAGAGCCGTTATAAGTGAAACTTGACAATATAGGCAGCCATTTTGGCTCTTTGTGTTTAGTTGGGTTCTCACGGTTGCACATGTAAAGGCAAATTACAGAAGTACTTCTCCCTCCCCCACACAGAAAATGCCATATGTCCCCTGAAATATATTAGAATTTAAAATTTTAAATATTAGAAGTGCTCTGTATTCTTTTGTTTTTTAAGAATATCTACCTTCTCAGTCCAAGATTTATCTTGCATATATTAAACATTTGAACATTATTACTATTATTATAGTAAAAGAATTTTATAAGTGTAATAAATGTGTTCCTTATGGATTCAAGATTCTTCAAATACAAGGCCATGGATTTCCTTGTTTCAAATGCATAGTTTGAGTGGTTAGGCCTCTCTGAATTTTTGCTACTGATTTTCACTTGAGGCATAGTTGACAGTAATAAAACATGCAGGAATGTCCCTAATATGCCAGGGACTACTAAAAATCTATTATAACTTCACACAGTACAAAGCAAACCCTCCACATTGGTATCCAAGGAGAATCACCTGGAACACAAGCACTGTAAAATGATAAAAACAGGAGAGACTCGTTCATTTTGAAAACTTCTTGTAAGTCTGAGATTGCCAGGCACAGACAAAAGACAATTTACAAGGATTAAGACCACACAGCTGGAAAAAAACAGAGGGAATATGCTTCTGGAACATTCTTCAGCATTAATATATGGGCTATCTGAGCCCTAAATCCACTTAGCAAAGAGTACAGAGCAGTAGCAGGAGATGCAAATTAAAACTGAACCACATACTGAATAGCAATGAGAAAAATGGGAAAAGATATCAATCAAAATCAAAACACTTTTCTCTTGTGTTTCCAGTTGAAAGAGTTTTTCAGGAAGCAGTGGATAGTGGTATAGATATGCGCATTTAGAAGAAAAGTCCTAATAAAAAGCAAGTTTATTTAAAAAGCCTGCCACTGATATTTTTAACAGGTCTGGCACATCGTACAAATCGTGTGGAAGGGATATTAGACTCAGAATGCAGAATTCTTAAATTGAAATTGTTTATCCGCCTTTCAAAAGACGTCCCCAGCCACCCCCACTCTCATAAATGTAAGTTGAATAAAATTTTAGATAACTGCTTGCTTGTTTGTTTAGCAATTCATGGTTGGGAGGACCTTACTATTGTGTCCAGGTAAAGCTAGTTGTGTTTAGAACATCCCATTATGCCAACGTCACAATATATCAAAATGAAGACGAGCAGGTAGTAAATGTCAAACATAACAACCATGGCCTATATAATAATTAGTCTGTTTTTTTGTGTGGTTATTTTCACAACTAATGGACGCATGCGCACCATTGACTGAGTCATCGGCTTCGCTAAGATCTTGCTGTTTACGTCAATGGCTGCATAAACATTACTTTTTCACGCAAAACTGTCATTTTGCTACAATTGGAAACAAATGGAGAGTTTCCCGAGCCTATTGCGCTGAAATTAACCAGCTCCGCAAGCTGTTACAATTACTCTAAGCACCATCCGTCTGGCCGCGCCCAATTCCCCACGTCTCCCTTACTGTTAATAAAAATCGGTATTTCACTCTTTGTCACCGTGGAAACTGTATTTCCTTTCCTCGCAAGGAGCTCTGATAAGATTACAGATGGGTTGCGATCTGTAGCGCAAGAGGGAGGGAACTACATCATGATTTGAATAAAGCATGAGAGAAAACGATTCTGTGCCTGGAATATGACTCCAAATGTGAACCGAACACCTTTAGCAAAAATTAAAAAAAACTTTAATCAACTCGGTATGTGGTTCGTCTGCAGTCTGAGTTTAAACAACTTTCCCTTAATTGCTCTGTATTTGTCATTCATCATCATTTGCCTAATTCATTCATTCATCAGCAATTTGCCATTACTCAAACATTTTTTTACATTAATTTACATGTGTATACATCGTTTTTTTCTTTATCCGAATCTATTTAACAGAGGAAGAAACACACTTGTATTCAGTAAAATTTATATTTATGATGCAGGGTAAAGTAAGCGAACAAGGAAATTTGTGTTTGTTTAAGCTTTGGGGAACACCTCTAAACTAAATTACTGTAGTCTGTGTAACTAGTCTACTTGTACGAGTTTTCAGGTGTGAACACACCTCAGGGGAATATTATGGTTTGGTGGTAAAGAGCTCGAAATTTCAGTCAAGGTTTGTTGACGTGATAAAAGAAACATGTATCTTAGTCGCGCACATTCCTAGAGTGTGTGCGCGCGCTGTGTGTGCGCGTGTGTGTGTCCTTGTGCGCGCGCGCTGTGTGTGCGTCTACGTGTGCGCGCGCGTGCCCAGAGATGCCCGCATCTTTTGAAAGCGCGCTCACGGTGGCGGGGCGACACCACTCACTGATGTTGATTACAGGTGTATGTGACCAGAAATAGATTAAAGCGACAGTCGCGGATGCACTGAAAGACATGATTACTCTTTTTGCGTTTTTTAAAAATAATATGAATGAATTTTATGTTCCTAGATGGAGTATTTATGTACCTGATAACCTCTGAAAAATAGAAAAAAGAGTTTCCATAAAACTGTGTAAACTGATAATTAACTTTTATTAAGTATAATCATTGCTCCATCACTTGTAAAACTGACAGAATGTAATTGTCCCAGCTGCCAGAATACACATTTATTTGAAACAACAGAATACACGTGTGTGTGTGTGTGCGTGTCCTCACAGGGGTTACGGGTTAAATGAATGAACAGTCCCCACAATAATAGGAAAAATTTGGTGAGAAGTTAAAACATACTACACATATATGTCAGGGGATATATGTAGGTAACTGCAAAAGCTTTCTTTGTACTATGTACATATTAGTAGTAATTTAATATTTCATTATAAACAGTAATTTGTGCAATTGAGATTTATAATTTCTCCCATTATAGCACATCATACATGTAAAAAATTCTCCAAACGTTTTTCTGAATCTTTTTAAGTTGATGTCACAGGAAGCTGTCAAAGATTCCAGCTTGTGATTCGCCCAAAGGTTCCCAAAAGGTGTCTAACACAGTGGGCGTGTCGTATTCCAAGGCTGCAGCTGCGACTTTGTCACAGCCTGGGTCATGCTCTGCACTCTGTGCCGTGTCACCTGGCATTAGAGTCGGCCACGTATTTTGGTGCTATGAACCTGATCAAACACCAGATTAAACGTATACTTAGATGGTAGCAGGCCGGTGCAACTGGAACTTCAGCTCAAATAATAATTGTGTTAAGCGACAGAAATAAATGCTAATGCAAGAATTCAAGCAGTGCAGTAAAATGTGCAATTATAGTTATTATTTATTATATGTTTCGTAACTTGTGCATGACTGGAAGGCAAAGGTTGAAAAATGGGCTCATATTCATCGTTTGACCATAATTTCTGTGACATTTCATTTTTATATCCCTGTAGCTGAGGTTGATATTTCTTTTAAACATATTTTTATTTTTCCTTAGAGACGAGCGATGACCTCAAATAACGACATTACCAACCGTCGCGTAAAACTCGAGCCTTGTTTGGTCCAAATTCTGAGCTGCCCTCCAGAGGTCATAAATAGCACGTGAACCTGCCTATTAGCGTAATGGCTAACCAATCACATAATTGGAGCTGTCAGTCCGTCCGACCCGCAAGTTAAAAAGCAGCACCTGTACGCGGCAAAGAAGCATTCAGAATAATCTCGTAACCAACTGGGCCCCGACATTCAATGCCACTCTTGACTCTGAGTGAGAGTGATTAATTAATTCATATTATTTGTCCTCTCCGTGCCAGTTAAACAAGTGTCGAGCCAGGAACCTTTGAGTAAAATAATATTACCCACTCGCCTGGTAATGTTTTCGAGCCGCTGACCTCGGCTGCCTCTGCGGCGAACCTGTCCCACCAGGTCACAGCTATTGTACAGGACAACAGGGGTTACACTTTACACCTGGCTTATTAATAGTTGTTTATTGAGTGTTTGTTATGGGATATCCACATATAGGGCACTTCTGCTGTCACGGTTAACCTTTCTGCCGAGTGACGACCTTGAGGAGGGTAGTCAGAGCGGGACTAAAGATGGTCCCCATGCTCTGAGTCACGATGGAATGTTTTCTGTCGAATCCACCCCCCCCTCCCCTCGCCGCCCTCCCGAAAGCCAATTGTAAACCTTTTTCTTTTTCAAATTGTGGAAGTAAAGGCTGGAGGAGAACCTAGCAAAGGACGTTCTGCAAATCCTGTGTAATTCCCATACATATGAAGACGGGCTTGTTGACTGTCAACTTGTCTAGTGCTGTTCGCAATAAGTGCTCACAGAAAATGAACATCCAGTTTCGAAACATGTTTGTATCAGGCCTGGTACTCGGCTAGCTAGACTGGGGATAATCAGAGATTTTGGTTGGGCATCAATACATTTTTAATAGAAACCTTCCGTTTCGCTATATAATGCAGCTGTAGAGTTTTATATGACAAACCAGGTTTAAAAAATTGCAGAAATAAAAAAGGAAATAAAACTTTGTTTTGTGATTGGCTGAACACTCCTTACACCTTTCCATAGGTTCTATTCACTTGGATGCGTATTATTTTCACGCAAGAGAGATTTAAATATTTGCTACTTTTTTTTCCCCCGATACTTAATATTTAGTGGTTATATTGCATACTTTTAAAGGGCAGTACCTTTAATGTTCTATTTTTTTCCTTAGGCCTCATTTAGCTCCTGCCTGACCCCCTGAGTTTGACAATAAATCATGTTTACTGTGGTTTTCATTAAGCAAACCGGAGAGTTGCGTCAGGAGAAAGCGATGCGGTCCGCCGGCCTCCGCACCGCAACGAGAACGCCGCATGTCTGCTGTGACACCTGTGTTCGTTCCACGTTCTTTCATTTCACATATCGGACCATTAACGATATTGAAACCCTCTGTTCTGAGTTTTACCCAGCAATTTTCAGAGGTTTTTACAATGCATTTAAAGTGCTGTTAAACTACCTATGTCCGCGGCGTAATTCCAAGTTTACAATCAGGACAAATGGGGCAACATAAATTGAATCAGAGGCCTCACAGGGAGATCAGAGGTCTGGATGAGGATACAGAGGATCCACTTTGGAGAACCTCATGAACTGCATGCCGACTAAATGTCCCGATGTTCCCGAGCCCTGTTTGTCTGTGATGAAAATTGTCATACAGGGAGAAGAAGCGATGAAAGTTCCCTATTGAATCTCTCAAGAGGAGTCAAGCACTGCTTCAGATTGACCATAATGGGCCAAATGCAGAATGCGGGACCTCTGGCTCTGGAAAGTTTGCTAGTGTGGGACCCAAACGAGAGAAGAATTTACAAACTTCAGCTCAAGTATAATCCGACTTTGAACGGCACCAGATGAAACGCAGTCATTTAGGGTTTTTTCCTTTTTTTTGCACATGGTCCCCTGGTTCCGTCTTTATTAGAAACAGCAGGGAAGCTACAGTCCAAGCTGTGACTTTGACACTACATGGTGATATATGTCGTGGGGGAAAAAAACAATCCACGTCCACACTAGATTAAATATGTGGAAAGAATCCATGTTTATTAACTGACCGTATTTGTCGCATTCATGAGAATGCGGGATCATAAGAGGACTGTGTCTTGGCTTGGAGTTTCGGAGTCCAGAACGCTGTGGACTGACTCTGAAACGTGAGAGCGGACGATCCTGGATGAATTTCTTTTTTTCAGGATGTCTGCACACGTTTGACCCATGTGTTAAAAGACTGGATGAGAGACCTTACCGGTGCCGACGATGTCATATCCGATTACGGTCAAACAGAAAAAAACAGGCCGTCGCCTGTTCGGGAATTCACTTTGGAAGTGTTTTGGAAGCGTTTTCCCAAACATTACCACACTGGCTGGATATGTACTGCTGAGTACTCAACGTGTCAGCGCCTCAAATCAGGTCTACTCAGAGGGCTCAGGCCCAATTTGTCTTAAAAGTCCATCTAGCACGGTATGATGCAAAATTCCCTGCAATCGCATAACCTGAAATGAATTTCTTCAGCGCCGGTTTTGAGAACGAGTGTGCTGGTTCGGTTCACACAAAATGAAAATTTTTGAAAAGAGCAGCCTAAGAAATGAGCACCTGAATCCAATTTTGTGAAAAATTGTTAGCCTGTGCAAGAGAAATCGATTCACCATTGGTGCGTGTGGATGATACTGAAATTGGAATGGTACCGAAATTTGACAGACGTGATCTTTTGCGTTTGAGTGATCAAGATAAGTAGTTTAAAACTAATCTTAAATCTCTTAGTTAATAAGATGCTACAAAGGGAGCTACATCATAACCCGCGACCTTTTTGGTATCACAAGATGTCCATTGTTAAACAGAGTGGTGTCACGTGACCTTGTGTTTTGTGTTCCTGCCATTGTGAGCACAGCGGTGTCACATGACCACGTGTTTTGTGTTCCTGCCATTATGAGCACAGCGGTGTCACATGACCACGTGTTTTGTATTCAACCCATCATGACTGTGCTGAAGGCACTGCAATCCATCGTCCTGTGCTCTGTTTGTGTTTAATTCCTGTCTGTGCATGAAAGATATTCTTTTAATTATTCATTTATATTGCTATAGATGGGACCAATCCTGCCGCTAAAAAAACATTCTTTACACTTCTGCTTTCGATCTGGGTGAAGTTCTGTCCTCAGCACCACAGAAGCTGTGTGTAAAATTATATAATTCAACACTCGGTGTGTAGCACAACCTATAAACATGCACAAAATATACAAATGCCCCCAATGTTATTTTACACGTCAGTTTATGCTGCGTTCACAATGGTTTTTCTCAATACATTATTTATGGGTAGTTTTTCAAGCAGTAGTGACCCAAGTTAAAACAGATCTCAAGACAAACATGAGATGAAATGAGTACTTCATTGGTTTGTGCTTGACTATAATGATATGTACAACACAGAGAGCATTCACCAATACACTCAACTAACATATGTAAGTGCTTATCTTTCTTATCCTATAGAGGAGCTGAACATTTCAAAAGAGGAAACTATTTATCTGTTCATGGACAGCTCAGATGGTCTGGAGAACCTCATTTGGGTGCTCTTATCGCCAAAAGCTGGAGGAGAATCCTTCTAAAACAGCAAATCGTCTGATCTTCTTAGGCTGGTGGACTGTCTACTGTCAGCCCCTGGACTCTTTAGCTTGTATCCATGCACTTCATGAATCCATTTGTTGATAATTCCACCATTTAAAATAAATCGTATTTGGAACAACTGATGTTTCGCAAACCTTGTTCATGTTCCAACCTTCTAAATCGCTGCAAAGTCAATGGCAGACACAATCAAAGGCCCAAAGATCTGGGTCCATGAACAACCTGAATTTTCCTAATTTTTTTAAATCATTGAAAACGATCATACTTAATGAATAGAAACCAAAACACAAATCGCGAAAAGTCCATGAGTGTAATGGAAGCCTGGAAGTATACAAAAATCATTACTGTAAATGGACCTTTTAATAATGATGAAAAGATTTCAATATGCTTGAAACCTGGGAGTGATTATATTGCATTCTCTGCGGTTTATCTTTGGGTACCTGCGAGAATAACCAGTGACCAGAACCAGCTGAAACCTGCGAGTGATTTTTCACTGCAGGCCGGCTGTTTTCATCTATCTCTTCAACTCGGGAGAACAGAGGCCATCGTCCTTGAGCTTTATGGAATGAAGTGGCAGTCAGAAGATACAGCGAATCGGAACCTTTAAGATCTAGGTCATGACCTGGTGCTCCTTTGCAGTCATCAACAAGTTCTTTTCTTTAAAACAAAGTCCAAGGATCACCTCAGCTGTACAACTCCATAAAACATTTAGGTAAAATGCCTGATTTATCATAAGGAGATAGAATGACTCAAATGCTTGAACTGGCAGGGCACTTGACATGTAAAAACGGTGACATTCTGCATAGATCTTCAGTGCAAATATCCCAAGGCACATTCCTCAGAAGTATTAACACTTTCATTTTTAGGGTTTATGTTGATGAGAAAATTTGAATGCCAGGATGGGATTGTATGGACAGCAGTGTGCTCGATCAAGGCAAGAAACAGAAACGTTTGACCTTAATGGGGTAATAAGAGATAATGTGTCACAAATGTACAGCAACACATCTACAAAAATATACATCTACAAAAATATACATTTACAAGCCGGATCAATGGAAACGGAAACAAGCAAACACATGTCATACATTCGCCGGGCTGAACAGGGGTTGAAATGCAGATTACAGGCATCAGCACTGGGGTTCCAGGTTAATAGGGAAAAAGCAGAACAGAAAACGCGGCTGTGTAGAAAATAGTGTGAGGGGCAGGTTGAACAAATCAACTCAAATTAACCTGGTCACCTGACATTCTTTCCTGTGCCAGCCAAAAGGCCTGCCCCCTGCTCTTAAAACTATTTTTTACTTTAATTACTTCACCAATTTATATTTAGTTGGCAATCTCTAAAATGTATACAGTGGGACATCCGATTGAGCTACATTGTTTTTGCTGTAGGCCTATGCCCAATTTATTGAATTGTACATCATTTTTAAACATGGACCCAGAGTAACCTGTGTATCTCAAGACAGCCCGTGCCATACATATACCCCATACATATACCCCATACATATACCCCATTTCCATCCCTGAATCCCAGGCATTGGAAATTCCCCATGAACCTCGGGTGTTGGATATATACATCTCTGATGCTCTGTTATCGGGGGTCTTATATCCTTCAACTTGTCCTGCCCAAGCATGGTTCTTCTCCAAGGGCAGGAAGGATCCTGGTCTTAGGACAGGTATTAATTACTGAGATTATGGCAAAGAATCAATATCTACTCCAGGTTATAGCAGTTACAAGTGAACAAATATACACTATGAGATTATGTAGTAAACTTAATTTACACAGTACATACAACTCAGTTGAGGTCTGAGAGAACAATGTGTGGGACACAGCCTTTCAGACACTGTCGGGGTGTTATGGATTCCTGGGCATGGCAGTCGAGCTGGACAGTGCATCACTGTGTTCCTGCTCCTTGATAATGTTATGGGTATATTCCAGCAATAGGAGGCCCAGGCCATTGTGGAATGGCCACAAAAGACCACCATAAAAGAGGTGCAATGCTTCTTGGGTTTTGCAAATTTATTTCAGCAATTGGTTACTCTTCTCAGGTTAAAGTTTGCAGGTTAGAAGTAAGGCTGAAGACATGCTGGTTCCTTCTGGACACAGAAGAAGAAATGGTCTCCTGGTGCTGATCTACCAAACGTCTGAACATGAAAGAAAGGTGGAACCACCTGCTCTTCCCGACTCATGTGGATGTGAAACAAGCTGCATGCTGAAGTGATCTGAAGTTTTTCTTAATGAAACTGCTAAGTTTCAAATCAGTTACATTCACAAATAATAGAATATAATTGATTGAAGGAAGTGCATTTTCTTAACAATGCTTACATAGTTCCCCCCCCCAACTCAAAACAGTACCTTTGAAGACTCTGGAAACCCTTCCTTCTCCACCCCCCAGTTTCAGGATATTTGGCATTTTCCAAAGCACCTTTCATTCTACAACAAAACACACTTAACAGTTTTAAGATGTTTTTCTAAACTCAACGCACAGAGGAGGAACAACATGCAGAATTCGATTCTTTGGCATTTCTTGTACTGCGTGTCTGTTAAAATGGGCACAGTTTAAAACAAACTTTTTCGAAAAGGGAGTATTTCAGTACTGGAAGAGCTTGCTGGTGCAGGGGACAAGATAGCATAATTAAAAAGTAAGATAAAAACGGCCATATTACTACAGTATTATAAATGAACTTGCCCATGCTAATGCTATTGTGGTTGGTTGTGTTTTATGACCATATTTAACAATGGAGATTTATTTTTGTTCTGATATGTTTTGTTTAGTTATCGTTTAGTTCATTTTTTAAAATGACAACTAATGGAAAACATATTCTGTAGCTGTACTGGTCCTCATATCTGACGATGACTAATGTGGTTTTATCCCCAAATCGCACATGGTGATGACATTGCTCATCCAGGCCTGTCTGATTTGAAAATCATATGGTTGAGATTATAGCCAGTGAATGAAGAATCGACTACAGGTGATACTGTTTTCTTATTCTCATTTTTTCCCCCCTTTGGATAGTAAGAGCAAACGAATGTCAAAGACAGAAACTGCCCAAACCTGGCCTCAAAAACTGCTGAAGATTCCTTTGGTTGTAAAGAACCTATTTTTCATAGTTATGTTCTAAAACCGCAACGCTTTCCTTCCGTGAGAAATGGTGTGTGTTTGTGTGTGTGGATTAGTTTAATACAGTATTACATTGTAGGGACCAAATATCCCCAACAATGTGATAAAAACCTGTTATTTTGACATTGTGGGAACCATTTTTCAGGTCCCCACTAAAATCTGTGAATACAATCAAAAAACTAAAAATTCTCGTATTTTGTTTGGTCACTTATGTTAAGGTTAGGGCTGTGTAGTGGTTAAGGTCGTCATGCTGGGATTAGAGTTTTCTCCATAGAAATGAATGGAAAGTCCCCAAAAAGATATAATTACAAATCTGTGTGTGTGTGTGTGTGTGTGTGTGTGTGTGTGCGTGCGTGCGTGTGTGTGTGTGTGTGTTCGTTCATGCGTGTTTTGCTGAAGTTCATAGATAAAAGTTAAGGTGTCCCTAAGACTTTGGGTGCCATATTTTATGGGATGTGTCGAGGTGTTAGGCAAAAAGATCTTTCAGGTTTAATCAATTCCAGTTTTTTTGTTTTATCGGTGCAGCACAATTTGTCTGTAAATAGCCAGACATTTCCCAAAGTATCCACCCCAGAAGCAGAAATAATGGTTTGTGAATAAGAAGATTGACGTTACAAAGGATTCAGATTTTGAACATAAATCTAGCCACATCAAATCCATCCTGAAGTTTGTAAATCTCAGCTCTGCCACAAATGCACAGATTCTTGAACTTTTGTCCTCCGCTGAGGTGACTAAACATATAAAATTAATAACAACCACATGTGCATTATGCTTAAATGCAGTTTCTTTGGTTTGTGCCAGTGCTATTGTTACAGGTTGCCAACAGGACATCTTTCTAATTCTGTCCAATGTGTTGCACTAAAATGGATACAAATGGCCTCATGTACTATATATAACAGGAAGAGGAGTTTGGGGAAAAGAGCCACAAATTTCCAAAATACTCTCAAATTCAAAAGAATTGAATAACCTTTCAAATTAACCTGTTAATGTAAACCAGAATATTCCGTGGAAGACATGCATACAGTATAAGGCAGAGATGTGTCTCTCCTCATTTTATTTTGATTCATACAGGTTTATTTTTACATTTTGCAGAAAACCCATCCATTCGTCCATATTCCATGACTGTAGAGCAGTCTTTCCTAACCCGGGCCTCAAGGACCCCCAGCCAGTCCATGTTTTTGCTCCCTCCCAGCTCCCTGCCAGCAAAAGTGTCTGGGGGTCCCCAAGGACCGGATTGGGAAACACTGCTGTTGTGGGTCTTGGTCAAGTTAGTATCAAAACCTCTTTGAATTATGTTGCTATTAATTGTCCAGTTATGCTATTAATCCTATTCTCAATTTTATCTTTTCCAAACAACGTAGTGTCTCGCCTCCAAGAACTTCCATGTTACTTTACAGCCCAGACATCTCAAAATCTATGAGAGAAGAATCCCTATTTATCTCCGAATTCCGTGACCTTTCTTACATTGAACGCCATGATCCGGGACATTCACAGAACGTCTTATGCTGAAGTATACAGAATTTTAAACTAATGCTTGTTTATTTTAGTAATCTGATTTTGTACTATGGCCTTAAATATTTCAGTGACAGATTAAGTCATAATTATCGTGTTTTTCTGACAGGCTTTAATTAAGGCAGAGTCCCTGTTGTAGTTAAGGTCACTCACCAGTTATGGGATGTGAGACCATAGTGTCGTCTGTGTAAGTATGGGTCCCATTTAAATGCTCGTAGCATGTTTTCTCCTGGCAAATCTGCATGTTTGGCCACTGGTTGATGAAATAAACAGCGTCCTTTTTCCACTTCAGAAGGATCCAAGAAAATGACGGATAGTGTTTTGGATTTTTTCCCACATTTAACGGGGGGTGTATTTACAAAGAGGTCAATAGACATGTCTACAATAGTGCATGTCTTCCATCCACATGAAAACAGGAGCTTACTGCGCACTGAGAGACACTGCAGATCAAACCCTATATTTTATGTGCTAGCTGTGAAGGGATACGTCTGACTAGCACGTCATTTGAAAATATTTCTCCTTATTTGGTAACGATCCTTAGTTCCACCAAAACACTTGTGTGTTCTTATAAGTAAAATGTTTATATAAAGTAAATTAATTCATCATGGCATTTTAAATTCCATTCTATTTTCTGTTAACAAACAGTTGTGCACAATGACTTTTCTGTTTACCTTAAGAGATAAGCATTTTTATTTTAGGAGTAGGTACAGGTATAATGTGTCCTTATAAATGTCAGATTTTTTAAGTGGTTTTATTCTTAAAACATGGAGGTAATATGGTATTTATGGGTGTTACAAAGTCCACCAACCTGCAGGGTGCGTTGACTCCTGAACAAGGTCATTGCCTCTGGTGACCTATAACCTCACAATCAACCCAGGATTCATTGCACCTGCATGTACTTTCTGGTACCTATATAAACAAAGGCTGCAAATCAGATTCACGGTCTTGCTTCCCTGTGAGTGCAAGGCAAATGCTAGTTTATGAGTGCCAGGAAAATTCAATTTATTTTGTTTACATCTACTGAACTGAGTTCTATTTATCGATTAGTTCTTGCCCAGAACTTTCTTAGCATGTTTTAGGGTTCTTGCATTTTCTTCTGTTCTTATGGCTGCCTCTATTCATCCATAAAATTAGCTACTCTGTCATCTACAGAAAAATCCTGGAAATTGTTTTGTACTCGGGGAGAGGTTGTTCGAAGCAGACCAACAGAACGGGGCCAAGAGGAATGCTGTTTTAATCTATCCCATGTATCACCAACAAACGGATCACTATTTGGTATTCTTAAATTTAATAACTGTAATTTCGTTATTCTTGTACAACAGATGTGAAAAGATGTGCTTTTTTTTCGCCAGCAAAATTCCTTTGTTCATGACACAGGAAAAAATATCTGACAGAGGCCTAGAGTTGAAACATTTGTCTTACCCCCATGGTGGAGCTACGATATAATCAAAAGAACAAAAGCTGTCCACATTCGGACCGGAGTTTTGTCATTTTGTTTGTTCATGCCATCATGATCCTGAAAACACTCTGCCAGGAAGACCTCGCTCATCATACCGCAAACAGCAAAGAGAGACTCCGCTGTAACACAAGACAAGATATGACATCATTTGGAATCTCCGAGTGTCAGAAACTTTGCAAGTCAAAGTTCTCTATGGGTCCCACCCTAAATCGCACAGCTGTCATTGTGAATTCACTTTTCTCTGTTTCACAGTGTCAGAACAATCACAAGTGACTTGCTTCCCTGCATATAGACATTTACTAGATGACTGATCATACATTTTTGCGTATTCTGTTGTAGCATATATATCATCAATAAAGGAGACTTTGCGGATACATTGGGAATTACATCAAATAATACTTAAAATGTCTTGTATTCTGCTTGTATCCCAGGCTAATAATTAATATAATTTCTGAACCAGAGGGTCATGTGCAATTTGTCCTTCAGCTTAGAGATTGGGAGTAAATACTAGCCATTATTCAAAATAACAACTAATGTGAATGTCCCCGTGGGACAGTTTTACAATATGCAGCTCTGACTTTCAGTTTTCCATCCCGGCTGAAATTACTGACATTAGACCACACCGGCCACAGATGGTCTTTCTGTTTATTTGCCTTCACACTTGGAGGACAGCAGGGAGAATCTCAGGGACTTGCAATCCAACACAGAGAGGAGCCTCTGACTTTCCTGCAGGCCCGAAGGTCCCTGCTGCCCTGACAAGTAAAAGACTCCCAAGGGTTTAATCTGATCAGTAATCAGTAAAGTCAGACACACATGTCAGCATTATTTCCATCAACTCCACGTTTGATGCTGCCAGAGGAGACTTTGAGCTTTCCTCAGAAATCCCGCGGCAGGAGACCATTTCAGCCAGTTTTGCATGACTGTAAAAGTTATGAATAAATACAGTCCTTATCTGAAAGACTAGATTTTCCAGCCTGTGTTATAATGCAGGATAGACCAAAGATGTTTGTTTAAAACTCTAAACCCGGCCCAAGATGTACTTTAATCACATCCATGTACATATACAACCTTTCACAGCCATTTAGAACAACTACCCACAGAATCAGATTCAGTCTGTTTTAATCCATCGTCTTGGTTCCCACTCATTTGGGAACAACCTCTGTCTGTAACTGTAAAAGCCTCTTCTCCTCTCATTTCTAGCGGAATTGTGGATTTAAAGCCGCAGATTCCTTCTCTGACATTTAAAAAGCTACGACATGAAGAGGTGGTTACGAGAACCACATTTGTGACTAATGGTTGCAGCCTTAAATACCAGGAGAGGAACCAGCACGGCACCCTTGAGCGGGCTAGGTGTTTGAGCCGCAGTAGCAAATCCGTTTCTAATAAAGAAATTCATCTGCCAGAATCTGGCTTTTGGGTAACATTTGATTGTTTAACTCGCCTGTTCCTTGCTTATTTTTACATTTTTACACTTACAAGATTAGATCTATGTGGGACAGGGAAAAGGTCTGGAGAGATGTCACAGGCCCATTTTCTGTTAGGGGAGACAGGAAGCCTAGTTCCACCTTTTTGTCTCCAAAAGCTGTCTTTAGTCACTATATTTCTGTTTTTTTGCTGTTCTCAAAATCTGTTCTAAATTTTCTAAGTTGGCTCAGGTTTTTTTTTTTCTTGAGCCTTCTGTTTATTTGATTTTAAATGCATTTGTTATGTATATATACACGTAAAACAGAACACTGTAGATATCTTTATTGTTTAGTGCGGTGGTAGATTGAGAAAAAAGAGCCTCATTGAAGCTGAGTGTAATTTACAAAATGAAGGCACAACAAACATGCTCAAATAAACAGAAAAATCAGAAGATAAGTCATTTTGCAGTTTACATAGTGACGTTAAACATCTCTCTCTACCTCCCACCATGACCAATATCTTAACATAAATTGTAAGTCTTCACTCACAGCTGATGGAATTTCCACATTTGACTGTCACGTTGGACGTATCTACACCTTCGTCCTCGTTCCCGAGTCCTCCCAAGCCTTCTTGGAAAACCGATACAGGTGCTTTCTCACTGGGACGGCAGTGACCGCCACTCTCTCTGCCTTCACCTCTCACAGCACCCCTACTCCATCACTCCATCACTCTTTGTTCCTCATTCTGGTATACTATCATCTTTTGTTTTTTGCTGTCCTAGATCGCTGGCAGAAGGGAAGTATTTAGTACGTCGTTATTAATAGGACATTGTGAAAGAGAAGCAGATGGGACCACTGGTGCCGAGGGCCTGCTCATGCTTTAATGATGAGCCCCACATGGGTGTCTGCCATCGGGAACACCTACAGTGGTCATAGTATACGTCTGCTTTAGTCTCTGCAGTTATAAACCGCTCCAGTAAAAATTCTGTCATTTATTGTTTTAATGTGTGTGCAAAACTGAGACAAAAAGAGTAACAGGCGTCGGATTCCAAAGGAAGAACGAAGGAATTGTTTTCGTTTTGTTGTTTTCGAGAAAAGATCGTGATAGTCGCCATGGTAACAGACTTCGATTTGATTGGTGCTTACTGTCCAGCTGCTTTGGTTTGTACACATCATGTTGCTTGGAGACAACATTTAATTTTAAGATCTCTTTTTATTACTCTATGCACATAAATTTGGAAGAAAGTTAGCAAAAACTCTTTCCGTCGTCTGCAATGCAATTTATTTTCAAGCGTTATATGTACAAAATGTTTGAACTTTGGATCTAGCTCACTTGCACTGTTCAAAGTAAACCTGAAAAAAATTATGAGGCAATATTAAGTGAAAATAAATATCCATATGCATTAGACTGAAATGAGTGTTTTATAAAAGTTTATTTGTTTTATTACGAATTTTATTAGCCGTGGGATTAGACCTTGCATCTTGAAATAATTGTTTCACGCCTCCAACATTGTGACTTTATGCATTGAATCTTTTACGACATTACACCTCATTTTTTGTTTTCCCTCTGCTTAGAATTCCTTGCTGAAAGGTTTTGAATTAAAAAATAAAAACGATTAAATATCTGTACCATGTTAACAAGAGTCATAACAAGTTTGTCGGGACTGGTGTTAAAATCATTATGTTTAAATGAAACGATAATTCATGTATCCATAAATTTTGCACTGAGTGCTTTGTTAGTGAATTATTAGCTTAAACACTGGTATTCCTCGAATTTACGTAAATTCATGAGGCATCAAGTCAAGTGTTATCATTTGCACCTCGATTTTCCTCCTCGTGAACACAGGATTTTAAAATGTTATTAGGAAACATTCTAGTGTTCAGCTTCTGGATTGAGAGATTTGTGGGAGGAAAAACATTTCATATAGTAAAAAAAAAATCTTAAAGTTCATTTTTAGGATCATTTGTTGAGCAAATGTAGAAATTGTCTCATATGTCACCTTTTGAGAAAATCATATCTAGACTGTGATATTATGTTATCGCTCTTGCTGTTTTGGGGGCTCATGTTGTATATAATCAAGAATTATCCTTCAAAGACTGAAGCATCTACAGTAAAATTTTCACTGTTCGAGAAAAGTAGGTTTGCTATGACGTAAATGGCATGAAAAATACTTCAGAGAGGGATGAATGTAGAATTTCCTTTGTTGATCTTATCTCCTGGAAGACGGAAGATTATTCTTGAAGGATACTACAGACTTTTCTGTTCAAAATGACAGTAGTTCTGAACTTAAACTGCAGACAAAAACAGGATGCAACCATCGCAGGCAATGCGGTGGATGCTTCCGTGACTTTCTGTTTACTGCCTTCGTTTTGTCTATCATTGCATGTGGCATCTCTTACTGGACTCCCTGTTGCTCCTGGATCCGAGTCTCGCCGCATACACCAATGGATGCATTATGCATGACTACGAGCGCAAACATGCTGTGTGGATATCGTAAGCATGAGATTTAAAACTTCTTAGGGGGAACGACCGCGATGAAAATGGAGAGTGACAGTTGTGCACAATGGCTTGCCCAGCTTCATTTGATTTCGTATTCTTATTTTTCATATGCCACGGTGAACTGCCCACCTTCTCCATCTGGATGAGGAGCCATACAAGCCAGCTAGAACCATTCTGCTGCCCTTCAAGAAGCTTCGGTCCCTCATCCTGACAGGCAGAGATGTTCCAAAGCCAGTTGGGGACAGAGGCCTGAAGTGTGCGTGACTGTGCCTCACTATTCCCGCAAAAAAAAACCATGGAGATATGGGAGGGGCGGCCGGAGATGTGAGGCGACGGCGCTGGCTTCTGAACAGATGCGCTGCTTCATCACGAACCAAGACGCTTCGGCGTGCATCACGGGACTGAAGATCTGCCAGGGGAGGAGATGCTGTTTATTTTCAAAATAGCCAATAAACACTAGCAGAGGTGTACGCCACATCTCCTGCCATTTTCTTTAATCCACCATCTGTTTTAGCTACACTCAGGCATGCTTAAAAAATTACCACAAAGACGTGGTATAATGTTAAAATTACCCAGACTTCAAAGGGATTGTGTTTATGCCTCAATCGAATTAACCCCTCTTCCCACTCCTACTGAAATGCAAGGCTTATTTGTCATAGTATATGACAATAAGGATCCATTCTTGGTGGTTTCTGAAACTTAGTGGTATTTTTGAAAACCAAAATTCACAGTAGGTCTTCGGTTTTAAAACCAGCAAATGAACGTTCTACTTGCGTTTTTTTTTTTTTTTTTTTGTCCTGGCATGCTTTTTTTAATGTCAGTTAGTCCCAAAAAAATGTACCGACTGCTGAAGCGTAGGACAACTTAATGTGCAGCTTACAGATCCCACTCCCCTGTCTGGTGAAACAAACAGGATATGAGCGTTTGAAATTGAGCGTGTGCAGGAATGGACGGCCTATGCCTGGAATCAATTTTCAAATCTCATAATTGGCAATTGATCCTCACTGCTACCCATTCCATGACACTTCTACTCCGATGCCCAGAATATATTGTGTTCTCGTCACACCATTTTGTCAAACATGGTAAACGGGAATGTGAATAACATAATTTGAAAGGCACGCATCTGCGTTTTCTCATGTCTGTTTCCATACAGTAAGTCTTGCTGGACCAACTAGAGGCTTGGAGTGAAGTTAAGTTCCCCGTAGGGTGACAGGTGAGAGCTGTAAGTGCGGATGGATGCTGCAAACACAAACCGACTCATAACAAGGATAAAAATCTGGTTTACGGATCCTTGTGATGCGATAAAACAAAACATTGAGGACGTTTTGGAGAAGTAGCTCACCAGCTCACCTGGACCACAACAGTAACGGATCTTTATCCTCTGCTCAGCAGAGTAGCCAGGAACAAGGCACTTAGCCCCCCCAAAAATCTCAGGAAGCGCATTCCAATGTAGCTGTTCTCGTACCTTTACAAATGGCAAATAAAGCTTAAATTATTTCTTTCTGACCTTTAGCACCGCTTGATGGGCGTTGGCCTATTTCGGTATTTAGCATTTTTATGGTGGGCAAGTAAGAGCGGAAGTGATATGGGGTGTGAAACGCAATTCGTGGCACGAAGCCAGTGGAGAGATTAATCACCGTGATGCAATGGCATGAGGGCGGGGGGGATGTGTCAGGCTGCGGGGAAATCCAGCTTAGAAATACCCCAGGACCGTCACTCTAGCTGCGGGTTTCAGTTGGCGTGGTTTCGCAGGATCTCGCGTCGGCCTGACGTTACTCACCTTAATGAGCCATGCTTGCCACATTTCCAGGCCCTCTGAACCAGTTACCCCAGCTGACACAGAGTCACAGAGCCCTCGAGGAGCCAGTGTCCAGCATCAGAAAGCATTTGAGGATTCTCTGATGCTTTGTAATTTTTTAATGCAGGAATTAAAAGCAGCCGTTTATTTCCTTGTGTTTGTCAAGTTTAACAAGTTTAACATGATCATCTTGAGAAAATTTCTGTTTGCTACAGTAAAATGTTCCAGAAGTGGGGCAAAAATTTTCCTTTTATGAAAACTTGGTGTTGTGATTTTCTGGTATCCATTAACCATCACACTGGTACGTAGTAATGAAGTATTTCAGGCAAGGACTGCTGCAGAAAGTTTGAGAAATATACATCGTATATTGTGCTGCATTAGAATCCATGTTATAGAAAGATTTTGCGCAAAATAGGGCTTTGAACTTCACATCAGCACCTCAGCATCAAAATTCTCCAAAACTTAAGACGGTTTTCCTAAAATCCTTCAGTCGGTACAGGGTTTCTGTATTAGCATGAACTTTGCTTGCTGTTTGAACCTTAAGAAAAATGCTTTCGGTTGTGGTTCTGAGGGGGGAAAAATGTTCTGGGCAAAATACCTTAATTTAACGAGTGCATTTTTGGTTGTCTAACTTAAGGTAGCACCAAGCCGTTCTCCGCTCCATAACTGCAGCGATGATGTGCAGCAGATGTGCTGGTGTATCACGTTCCATTTATGGTCTTGGACAAGGGCGGGGCCGTCTCTCCCAAAGGTCTCGTATTCCGTTCCTTATGTTGTCCTTCTTGCAGGGGCCCTTCATGTTGACTCAGCACAACCTCGAAATAAATCGGTTGAGTAATGGATGTTCAGCAAGGCCTCACATTCAAGCGCAGGTCAGCCCCTGACTTGCGAGTTGTCTTTGGCTCTTCGGCAAAACGCATAAACGTCCTTGGCAGACGTTGAGTGTGGTTGTGTGACTCACTCTCTAGTGTAAGCTGGTAGATATGGTTGAACCTACTGTGCCAATATGTTGAGTTCGTCTGGGTCTCTCTTGCCAGGAGGTCCTCATTTATATTTTAATAGAGTGGCAATTAGGTACTATGAATCGGGGGGGGGGCACTGTAACACACAAGCTACTGTTGAATAATGGGGTCTGTTCTCAGATGTTTGGTACGACTATAGTGTTGACATCTATATCAGCCTTTTGAGATCTTTGCTATTTCCTGTGGATTCTCCACCTGGTCCTTGGTCCTGTGGAAAAGCACGGCTTTGGCATAAGCGGAGTGCGATTATGACATTCTCAAAGAAGTGTTTTTATTGCACTTTGAACAGAAAAGTACATTAATTTATGATTATTTTACCACCTGAACTGTGAATAGTTGAAATCTCATTCTTCAATTGTTCAGCTTAAGAACACAATATTTTATTTTTCATCCAAATAGGGTATATATACTACCGGACAAATGCATAACACCGTTATCAAAATCTGGTTTCTTATAATCTGTTTCATCTTATGACAAAATATTTTAGTTCAGCTGTGCTCAGTTGTGCAGAAAACATTTACCATTTACCTACCTATTACACAGTCAAAAGAATGAAAGGTTTTTTCTCAGTTTCGCTGTCAGTGTAGCCACTGTGTTTTGCTTTTGTAGGTCAGTTTACATACGCAGTATATGTGACAGAAACACTAAAATCTTTCTACAACCTTGGATCTTTCTGAAGTGTCCATGAGATTCCCTGAAACATGTGGCAAATAGCCTTGTAATAATATTTTTTTTTTTTTGAAGCCCAAAACACTTATAATCAACTTTCTCGGTTATACAACCGGCTTCATTTAATTCAGAAGTCTTGGTAACATTACTGTTGATTGATGAGTGTAAGGTCACTAAATGCAGAGACAGCAAGTGTGATGACAGGGGTGATTACGGATTACAGATGTGCTGTAATCTCAAGTGTGCCTCTGCTGTTTGTTATGTCTCATGATGGAGTTATTCCGTCAGTGCATCATTTCACCCCTCATGAAGTATGCCATCATCACTGCAAAATGTCAGGTACCTGTTTAGGCATGTATCAGCGAATAACAGTATTTATGCAAAAGGTACTCAATTCAACACATGCACTGTAATGGACTGACATGCCATTCAGATGCTTCCTGGAATGGGCTCTAGACCTCTGCATTCCCATTCTAGATAAGAGGTTGATGGATGAAAGGATGGAGGAATTCAAATTTTGGGTAAGGGCTACTGTGTGCCCCAGTGGGTTGTGATGCTGTGGTCGTGATCAGAAGGTCACCAGTTAAATTTCTAGGGTAAGAGATTTGATCAGCTCCAATTGCACCAGCAAGTTCCCTGTCTGGCCAGCGGGTGTCACTGGTCATCCCGTTCAGTTCCCTGTGTTCCCCTCAATTTATCCCCACTCACAGTCCCCATAGTTCTCTCTGTTCACTGGGCCACCACGTGGCTGACTGCACAGAGCATGCAGCTGATTAAGTACTCATCCTGAACTGTCATGCATTTGAGGTCAGCCTCAACATCTTTGGACATTCTGATTATTTGCACCCTAGAACTCTGTTTTTGTCTAGTCTGTGTTTATGAAATCCTTTGTGTTTATGTACTCCTGTTTGATCCTTGCCTTTAGTGTCATTGTTTACCTTGTTTGTACTCAGCTTGTATCCAAGTCCTGTGTTTCTGGCATCTCTTAATCCTTAGTGTTTGGGTGATGGTTAACAACCTACACCTGTCCCTCATCTAGACCTCGTTACCTGTGTATATACTTCCTTGCCTATCCTTACCTGCCTTGTCGTCTATTGAATGTGCTTGAATGTGTTTGTAGTGGTAAACCCTGTCTTAAGTCTGTGTCCTTGCTATGTGTTTCCCCTTGTTTAGTTTTATCTTTTTTTAGCACTTGTTTACCTGCCTTTGTTTAAACCCCTAGTGGTCTCTTTTATTTCCCAGTCTTTTGTGATACATTCGAAATAAAGTTCCCTATTGTCTGTAAGCCGCATATTGGACTGTGATCTATGTCCTGTCATAACAGTCCGACCCTGCTGTCGAAAAAATATACATTGCTTTCAGGGTTGGACTGGGTCCCCCACAGTAAAATTTCAGGGGGGGGGACTGCATGATAACTTTTGCCAAGTGATGACAAAACATAAATATATAAAATGTAAATGGTTCATAACGCTCATAAATGCTTGAATTGTTCAGTTTTGTGTTTTTTTTCTCTCTTATCTAATTGAAAACCTTTGATTTAGAAAAAAGGGCTGCTGAAGCCAGATGCACATTAGCAGTGTCCCAGCATTTTAGCAGACTGACAGATTCAAACTCTCTGTGGCCTGGATGCCTGGCCCGCTCTCATGCTGCTTTTGGTCCCCAGCGCTCAGCTAAGCAGCCAGCGATACTGCAGTAAATTCCAGGCTGCGGACGTTGCTTCCTCTGGCCACTTAAATATGGTCAACCCCTGGCATCCGTCGGGTTTAATTACAACCTCCCGAAAGTATGAATCCACGAATATTTGCAGTGAACCCTCACTGAACACAGAAGCAAAGGGTAACACCATGTGTCTCTAACTAGCCCCTGGAAGGGGACAATCGAAGTGTATTTCTAGGGATGTCAAGAAGGATCAAAGGAGAAGCACCACCATTCACCTGGCCGTGTGGGTCACAGCTGACCCCAGTCCACTGGCCCGTTCTTGGAGCTCGCTTTGATGGCGACTTCCTAAATGTTGGTAGTCAGGACCGGACGTGCAGGGGACAATAATTACCATATCATCAGTGGAGGGATCTTCACCACTGAGCTACTTTCATATACTTTCCCACAGCTTGTCCCTGGTACAGTGGGACATCCCTTCAGATGCTATCTGGTCTTAAATGTTTATTTCAGACGGCCAATAAGAAGGGAACACAAAATAGTCTTGGTCACGTCTAATAGCGACTGTGACTTGTGAAAAAAATTCTATGTTTTATAGTATATAGTTTTATGGTATATATGGTTTCTTCAGATAATTTGTGATTTATTATTATTATTATTATTATTTATAAAACCCAGATTTAATATGTCCACTTAATTTAACAGATGCAATTTATGCATTTATTTTAATTGATCTGATAAAAGCACTTGACCTAAACATTCACCCGCCCATAATTACAAATGATGGCTGCTTTGTGTTAAGAGCCTTTTATCCATTTTAACCCTTCTATGAAAAACTGAGGACATAATTGGCTGCAAATACTCAAAACTATAACATTAAACAAACATGGTTAGCAAGTACGATACACAGCCACAGCTTAACTGACAGTCCGTCATCTGCTGTGACAAACAAAGGATGTATGCAAGGTGCTGGCATTTCTTGCTCATACTAAACCTAAACGCTCATCAGAGGACACCTCCCTGTATTGCGTCTGACATGGGGGCTGGTTTTCTCAGGCCCTCAAAGGGAAAACATGGGTCCCATCATTCCAGATTCCAGAGATGCTGCACTTATTAATGAATAGCTAAAAAATACTCTGCTTGTGGAGGCAGCGTGCGGCTAGAACTAGGACTCTGTGCCCATGATCAGAAGGTTACCAGTTCAAATCCCAAGGCTGGCAGGCTGATGGTAGTGTTGGGCCACTGAGCAAGGCCCTTAATCTCCAGCTCCAGGGGTGCTACTGTCTGGCTGACCCTGTGCTGCAACTCTCCCCAGACTTGCTCTCACCTGTGTGTGTGTGTGTGTGTGTGTGTGTGTGTGATGGGGAACAGGGTGGGTTTGGCACACAGACAATTTCATCATGGGGATCAATAAAATTTGTAGTATTCTTGCAAGATGTTTTTTTCCTTGAATAAGCCCATCAATTAAGAACTAAATATTAATGTATTGCTACATCAGAGGAAAAGGGAAAGAAGTTTACAAGTAGGGCTACCTTTTCCATTCATGTTTCCCATAATGCATTAACATCTGTGGAAAATACATTTAGGAAAGGCGTTGCTTGAATCGAGGCCGAAACTCCTAATATTTTACACTGAAGTCTCGTTATCCTTCCAAGGGAAGCAGCGCCCCTGCGTGGGAATCGCTGGAGGTCGAAGGGGTTAAACCAATAAAAATGCCTCGGTTTTCGAGTAGAGAGAAGAAACGTCATGAAGGGGCCAAGGAGGACTGGCCAGGGGTGCCTTGGTCAGATGCTTGCGGAGATGAGGTTGGAGATCCTGGAAAGGTGGTGAGGAAATGGGGCCAGGAGTACCAATATGTGATGGGACGGATTTTCCTGCTTCCCTGGTTGACATTGGCACCACGCTAAGTTGGGTGCCCCACCCATCTCGACGTCCTCTCCAGCCTCACATGAGTTGGGCTTCTCCATGCCGGAATCTCCCAACTGTATAATTTGAACCTAAAAATGTGAAAACAAGGGATTCTCATCAAATTCACCACCATTTCTCCCCCCAGATTCTCCTTCCTGTGCGTATTGCATTACGGAGATTTTTCTGGAAGGTTCTCCCACGCGGTAAACCATTTTTGTTCCTGCACTCTTTGATGAAGACCTCAAGTTTAAGCCATAATGAATGGTGACGGGTGTGTCGTTTCCGAACGGCATGGGAACCCAAAGGCACGGAGGCGTCTGAGGTCAGAGAACAAGGCTGAGGGTCATCTTGCATGTCCTTTTGGACGGAGCAGGGGACAAATACCTTGGACAGTCAAAGTTCTCAGCTTTTTAGAAGATCTTTGAGACATCTGTCAAGGTTTAGGTCATGAAGCAGGGGTTTATTAAGGCTAGGTTTAAGCATACCCGTACCTACCACTGAGGACAATAAAGTCAAGTCCTCGTATTTTTTTCTGCAACTCCATTAACCACGACCCATTACAGGGCACAACTTGGAAAGGCTAACACTTTTGACCTGGATGGGCCAGGACATCCTGGGGTGGTGTGAGCCCACTCATTCTCCTCACCTGTACCTCATCACCAGCCTGGTTCTATTTTGCCCTGTTTCCTCAGAAAACACATCAAAGTCTCGTAACCCACCCCCTCTCTGTTGACCAGACGCCCATCACTTTTTTTGTCCCTTGTCCTCTATTTTCATTCCTTCCCTCCTTTTTCATAGACGCATCTCCATTTCCAGACTCCTCTCACCCCAATGTCAGTTGATTCTGTTTATCATCCATCCCAGGCGAGAGTCTTTCTCAAATGACTTCAGGTTAGATGACCGATAATGTGAAGCAATAAGACCTCTTCACAAGCCTCTCTTATTGCCTGATCAGTTCCTCACACCTCCAGTCATGGTGTCTCCATGTTTATATACCACCATTACCTCATTCCCCCAGCTTTAATGGAGGCAGTGGTACTGATGCATAGAAATTCTTCCTTTCTTCTCTGCCTGCCATCCTACCACATCTGCAGTTGCCAGACCGTCTTCAGAAAGTTGAGAAAAGTTGTTCGTCTTGCGCCTTTTTATCCCATGTGCTGAGTAAAGTCTCCCTCCACAGTTCTGGAATAATCCGCAACGCATCATAAAGTTTGGTCATAATGGGAGGTATGCAGACTCATGTAAAAAAGCCATCCATCCGTCATCCAGCTGCTTATTCTGTTAACGGGTATGGAGGAACCTGGAGCCCGTCCCAGGCAGCTCAGGGCACACTCTGGATGGGATGCCAGTCCATTGCATGGCACACACACACACACATGTTGGCATGCCTATCTAAATGGGGACATTCCATTCATTTCTATGGCAAAACCTTAATCCCACTCACAACACACTTAACGCCTTCCCAGCCCATTAACCATAAGTAAACAAACACAAAATACAACACCTTTACATTACTCATTTGGTTGCATTCACAGATTTTTATAAAACTGTGGTTATCCAAATGGGGACCTGAAAAACGTCCCCAGAAGTAAGGAAGTTTCAGGTTTTACCACACTTTGGGGACATTTTGGTCCCCAAATCTGATCTATGCCAACCCACACACAAACACACACATGCAGAAAAAAGTACCAGTTTGTACCTTTGAGGGTACAATTTCTTGTCACTAGTGCTGAACCCTCAAGGGTCTGCCAATTGTACCCTAGCAGTAGGTAAATGTATATTTTAAGGTACAGAAATGGACTCTGAGGGACATTTTTGTACCATTGTGGGAACATCGATGTTGTTTGTACCTTGGTGTACAAAACTGTACCAGGGCTGCACCCTTTTTTCTGACTTTGCATAATCTTATGCTGTGTAGTATTACAGATGCTGTTTTGGATTATTTTACACACACATTAGGTATCTGTATGTTTGTGGGGACTCGCCATTCATTTCTATGGCCATAATCATAATCCCATCTATGACAACCTAACCTCTACCCAGCCCAAAAATTAATCATATGTACCCAAACAAAATATAAGACTTTTGTGTTTTTTATTTGTCTTCTATTTTTATTTATTTATTCTTTTGATTGCAGTCACAGAGTTCGACGGAATTGAGCTGCCCCTTGTGCGGACTGAAAAAAAATGTCCCCACAAGGTCAAAATAGCAGGATTTTATCACATTGTGGGGACATTCGGTCCCCTAAAAATAATATACACGTGCATGCCAACGCATCAGGCACACACTCTCACATAGTGCGGAGGCAGCATTCCAACCCGCAACCCTGGAGGTGTGAATCGAGAGTGCAGTCCTCTGAGCCTCTGTACCCACAACGACATGTAAATCACACTGATAAATGACAAAGCTGCGGGAAACTCTAATGAGGGCTCATAAAATTAAACAATGTTTACAATGCCCACAGTCGGTCTTAATGACTAAGGAGAAACCCCATGTGTTTGCGGATCTCTACACTTCAGCAATCTTGTATTTTTCTTCGAACTCTCAGTACATCTCTCACCACATGATTTTATTTTTTTTCTCCTTTTCCTGTTTATCTTTCATATTTGCAGGGAAAGGCCTTTCTGGGATGTTTGGATTTCCATTGTAAGCGGAATCTGGCCGGTTGGAGATGGGCCGGGACGGGCAGGCGCGGTGTCTGAGTGGCGGAGCTGCCCGTCAGCAGACGCGGGGAGATCCGTACGGGGAACCCGAAGCTTGATCTCCTGTTTTTCTTTTTTTTCCCTTCTTTTCCCACTCTGCCGTTTCCCACAAAACAGGCAGGAGCCTCTTGCCCAAACACACGACGCCCGTCCATGCCACATGAGACGCAGGGCATTGTGGGCCGCCCGCAGTGGGGGAGGGGCTTCAGGAACAGGCCCTTTGTTATTCCCCTGAGCTGATTAACCATCATCCCAAGGACCCAGATGTATTCTATGATGCCATATCAGGGACATGCCTGTGTCTTTGCATGAAAAGGCATGTGTGTCTGTGTAGCAGTAATCAGAACTTTAAAACAAATTTCAGAGAAATATTCTATGAAATCATGAGACTTTATATCATACTATGTAAAGGGATTTTAGGGGAAATCTAAAATGATAAATTTTTTATAATTGGTTTTTCATTTAATGAGTCTATAAAATATGTTTCCTAAACATAAACGTCTGTTTGGGAAAAACACTGAAAGAAAGCTATTGGAATTTCATCCAGCCATTAAAATAATATTCCACCCACAAACTAACTTAATAAGTCGATCAGAGGAGGATAGTTCAGGTCCAGAGAGTAAAAGTCCAGACCAAGCTTTTCTCTCAACCAACCAGTTGAGCACTCTGTGACTGTGACTCTTTATATTCAACTGGTTGGTTGAAACAAAATCTTGGTCTGGACTTTTACTCTCTGGGCCTGAATTGCCCACCAAAACAGGGCCAACACTCGCTGTTTGATTGTTGTGTGGTTCAGGACCGATCGAATGAAGCACTTATATACCCATTGGTTTTGGGGACAAGGAGAGGATCGTTAATAAAGCTTTTACATACCTTGGCCTGCATCACAGACCACTGTGTGTATCGTAGAAATCACAAGGTTAGCGGTTTGAATACCACTGCATAAACTCCACACACACGCGGGGCGGCTGCCAGTTCAAGCAGGACGGAAAACACAGGAAAGGGAAAAAAAATGGGTCAAACCCGCGGTCGGCTTTAATTAACTACTGGGCGCCATGGTCTATGAAAAATAGCCAATTAGCTGACAGCCGGCCTTCCCCGTACACAACCGCAGCAAGTGACCGCTGACGAGCGCGGCCCTCATCGTGAGCCGCAGTGCTGCCGGACGCTCCCATGGGACTGCGATACCAAGCGTCGGAACAGGGAACCGGGAACCGGGGGGACGAAGCCTTTACGGGTTGGAGCTCATCTGGTCCGCCTTAGTTCCGCTAGGGCCTCGTTAGCGCCGGTCGGGTAGCGCGCGGTGCATTTAATCAGCAGCCCCGCAGGGCCGTGTTTGTTGATGCAGCTATTTTGCGAATTTGCACAGCAATGCGCAAAAAAAGTATTCGCGCTGCGCGGCTGTTTTTGGAGGTTGCGCTGGTGCACTCTCACCTCTGGGGGTCGCTGTTCAGAACTCAGGGTCTAGTTCTTTTCACTGTAGAGTTTGCATGTTCTTCCTAGCATTTGGGGGTTCTCTGCATTCTCTCATTTAGTCCAATATTCCATAGCCTGCCGGCGAATCTGTGACTATCCCAAGTCTATGAGTGAATATGTCATCCTGGGCACAGTGTATGCAGGTGCTGGATCCTGTCCTGCTCCAATTTATCATTCCCGTCGCCTTCTGCCCCGAGGACACCCATCTGTGACCCTGAGCACTCTGCCATCTCCCGAATGGGTTCCAGGCATCTTGCGGGCTTGGCAGAACGTGCCAGCTTTGCGTAAACCATAAAAGCGTGGTCAAGTGAAGTTCAGCCCAGCTAAAATACCAGCGGTAATGAGAACTCTGTTTCGCAAAAAAATAATGTGATCCAGACAGGCGACAGTAAAGGCATGGATGGCACGCAAAACTAAAGGTCACGTGGTACTTGTTTAGCAGGCTGCCACCCCCTGTTAGGGGGTGCTGTGCTATTTTATCTCTATTTCAAAACAATAATAATAATAAGGATGATAATGATAACCTGAGGCAGTTCAACATCCTTTTTGGAGGGAAGGAGTAACGTCCCATATCCTAGAAATCCTAGAATCGCCCCTGATTATAGTAATATGCTATTATTAGATGAGTACTGTGTTTTTTTTTTCCAAATGGAGACTGTATATTGGTGATCCATGCCACTCAAGGACAAGCAGGACCCAGGGAAAATTCTGAATGGGAACATGGCTGCAGATGGCTATGGGGTGTGAGTATGCATAGGCAGGGTTGGGCAAGGTGTGTGTCTATGGGTAACCGTGGGTGTGGTTTTTGATAGGTGGGGGTGTGGCTATGGGTGGTCGGGGGTGTGGTTATGGATAGGTGGGGGTGGGCAGGGATGTGGCTATCGATCGGTGGCCGGGGATTGGGCAATGCCCACCCAACAGAGACAGACCAAAATGAACCAATCATTAGTGATTTAGGAGAACCATTCTGGGACCAACCACCTGTAACAGAGGAATTATGATTCAGTAATGCTCCCCCAACCCCCACCGCCTGGATGACAACTTTCACTGTCACCACCTCCCACCACACCACAGTTCGGACACTGGTGCCCACCCCACAAACCCAAATCCCCCCCCCCGCCCCCCACAGTATGGCGTCCTGGTAACATCACAGGAGCCAAAGGCCAATCAGCTTTCCACTGCACCACCTTGGCTATAAAGTGACAACATGCTGTTAATATTCTGCTGACAGATCACCTGACCCCTGATTATTATATACTGTGCAGTGCTGCAGTGCTGCTTCCGTGCGCACTGCATTTAGGACCTTCGCTCATATGTCACGTATAGTAACTCTTACGTACGGTGCAGCTTGAAATGTAACAAATGCATTCTTGAAATATCAGTGTGGTGCATCCGGTGACAGGGTGTTTTAAGGACACCTGAAGGTTACCAGTTTAAATCACAAATGGGATCTGGTAGTATTAGTGCCCTTAAGTACTCAATAATTAAGCAATTGCTTCAGTCTAATACTGGGAGTATGGAGTACTGGAGTATGGCCTGGAAAAATGATCCATTTGTAGTTTTGGATAAATCCATTGGCTATGCAACTAAATGTAAATAGAGTATATATAAAAAGTCACTTGAACTGGATCAGGACATTAGTGAGGAAAAGAAGCGTATGTCTTGTCGATGTTCACAATAAATGTGTTTCTTGGGGGTTTGTGGGATATTTTGTATGATTCTGTGGCAGCTACTCACAGATCTGATAAATTATCGGTCCTGTCAGCGCTTGAACTTCCACACAAAGCTGATTTTATCGTTTATGTTGATAAGACATGTGACCGGTGTTGATAAGCAAGTAATGACTTTTTTTTAAATATAAGGATCTTGCAAAACGTACAGTATATTCTCTTTTTGTTTATTTTTTTAGAACTGCTACATCCTTATACTCTGGCAATATATGTTCACTTGTGTAAAAGTTGAATTATTTTCTTATGGTTTAGGGAAATTTAAAAAAATAATAATTTTTAATGAAAAATATTTTCATTCAGGAACCATTAAGGCATTGTAAGGATATCCTCTGTACTGATTGAAATTTAAATGCTAAACGTGTGGTTCTAAAGCAAAAACCGGAACTGGAACATTTCCTCTCTACGGTGACCTACCTTTTAAAGTCCATGCAGCTACTGGGCCTCACCACCCCTGGTCTCTTTCTCCTCCTCTTCCTCATCCCCCTTGACAGGTTTGAAAGAAAAATCACAAGCCCAAAAGCTCTGATGAATCTGTCATACCTGGTGGAAAGAAAATAAAGGAAAGAAAAGAAAACACAAACAGGCAGTATTAACTGATAGATGAACATGGGTAAGTGATTGTTGTGCAAAATTCTTGGCATGACGTGGACCGGTAGTACTGTCATATGACATTTAACAGCTGAGAGTCTGTTTTTGGACGACTACAGGGCTTTTTTCATTTGGGCTTCCAGCAGTAGAGATCTGACCCTTGCGGCTGGAAGCCTGGAAGAGCTGAAGTATAAAGAGATTTCGGGGCGAGCGTTACAGGGTCCGACCGACGTCGCGCGTGGCACCATGGTCGCGTCCGGCCCCGAGATTCCAAGACCCGTAATCCGCAGTGGTGCCGGAACATCTGCCCCCTGTGGGACGGCGTCCAGGGCTGTAATCACATTCACCAGACCAAAAATAACAGGCAGCTGGTCTGAGGATTTGCAGATTTTGCAATACCCCCTGTGGGCTGATGTCACCTCGAGAAGCTCATCGCTGGGCCCTTGCGTGACTCGCCTCGCTCTCTGTGTGCGACCTCTAACCCCCCCCCCGCCCCCACACCAAGGTCCTCTCTTGTGGAATAAGATGATGTATGCTGTGATGGCCTGTTGGCCTGACCACAAGACCCATAGCTCTAGAAGGAGTTGGTGAAGACCAATGACATACCCATCCTGAATTAAGTAAACACCCAGGTATTTGAAATGATCTAAATGGAGATGGTAAAAACAAAAATTCTTGCAAGCTTCAGTCCCAAAAAGGGCTGCCTGCCTGATTTGCTTCAGTAAAACATCCAGCTTCAAGTTACAGTATGAAACTGCATCTCACGTTAATCTCATCTCACGTTAAATTCCAGAATTAGAACTAGATTAAAGAGCTCAAAGCAAGTTGTGTCTATCAGCAAGGGGATCTGGGCTCAATCCCTTGGTGTGTTACTTTTACCCGTCTGTGGCGAGGAGGCCCAGGCAGGAGTCGTTACACAGGTAGGGTTATACCACAAGGTTTCGCTCCCTCAATTTGCTCCAAAGCGACTTCTACTGTCTGCAGGACACCTACGGTTCTGAGGGTCAGTGCTGAAGCAGCCAGTGAAGGGTGCCTGACAGCGCAATCCTCAGAGGTGCATGGTGGTCCAGGCTTCTCCTCTCCTGCATTAGAACAAACATCGGTGTGTAGTGATGACTGGCTGCTGCAGACTGGATAAAAAAAAAACAAAAAGAGCAGAAGAAAGCATCTTACGGAAATATATCCCGTAATCTGTACGGGGATTCAGAATGTGCATGGTCTGAATATGGCTATAAATACGGCGATAGTGGACTGACGATGGTGACGTTATGAAGCATAAGTTATGAACCAATGGCACTGAGAATGATGTCTAGGTGTTTTCAGGTTTGACACCCCATGTCTCATGAGTACCTACGTAACTCTGATCTATGCGGCATGCTTGACCGGAACAGGCTGCCTGATATTGCAGCCTGGCTGCTCAGGTCCATCTGTCTAAGCGACAGGCGTAAACCCAAATTCACATCGTGGTCAGGGGTTTCCCTAAGGTCCACCGGGAGAGACACCTCCACATCTTCGCTCCCGTGTCCTGCAACCACGGAGACAAGGACCACAAGAGCAAAGTAACGCCCCCACCTCCCCTCCCCCCCAATCGACCCCCCTCCCCCATCCAG
>JAOYFF010000081.1:3504666-3525867 GCA_025773925.1 Cryptomyrus ogoouensis
CCCCAACCTCTCCCCACCAGCTCTCCACATTCACAACAAGGAGATCAAAATTGTCTCACTCCTCAGTCTGCCCTGGCTACTCCTCACATCCTGGACAAAATGAAGGGGGGAAAAGAGAGAGAGAAAGACTGAAAAAGCAGAAAAGTTTCCCCGTGTAGATTTATGGCAAGGTGGACGGTAAAAGCGAGCCTGGGGGGATAAAGAAGGGTATCTTTTATGGGCTGTGGATTTAGATGCCCAGAAACACCCACTCAGAATCAGATATTTCCTTTTACAAACCAAACATTTATCTACCATTTAGGGAGACGGCGCTCGCCAGTCGTTTAAAATAGCGGCCGGATCGTTTATTTGATCTAACAGATAAGAAGATTATATCATGAATCATTTCTCTTAGCTTGTCTCCCATGTGCACACGTGTTACAGATTGCGTGCTGAAACCAAAAGGTACGAGAAGTAAAGCAATTCCCACCTGCGCTTCACATGAGTTCACATGTAGATCTATTCCAGGGTGCGGAGATGTATTGCTTGACTTCAGATTGCTCCGACATTAGGGATTTACATTAAAATGGCTTAAGAACCAAATCCATCACCTCTACAAATGTTTCTCACAAATCAATTATCTTAATAGATTATGGAAAATTGCAACGACGTGTATAATTTTTCTTTCCCCTTTTCTTTGGATTCATTTTTTTTTTATAGGGGAAGTTTTAAAGACCACGCTTCCCGTATGACTCTGAGAAGAAACTTTTATACATGGACTTTGAATCAATCCTTTTTCCATCCTGGTAAGGATTTTACCGGATAGCGCCTAACGTTACTGCCGGAGTACGAAACACAAGCGATCCACGTTCACCTCAGCTGGCCCTCCTTTCCCATCGCTTCGCGGGTCCAGGCTGAGATATCAGCTAACACATTATCCTCTTAGACCCAGGGATTGTTTGGTAATAAGTTCCAAGAGCCACCACAGTCATTACACTCGACCAAATCGAGATGGGGGGGGGAGGGATCTTGGGCCAGTGACTGAGGAAAGCAAACCGCCTCGATTTGCCCATTAATGTTAATCATTGTTCCCTTGCAGTTCCCACATATACTTCCAGATTTGGATGGTTCCCATGTCCCCCCCGTAACGTCAATTAAAAAAATTTTAAACAACACTATGTATGGACACCACACTTTTTAAGCTATATTGCTATTTGCATTTTAGATGTTTTTAAAGTAGGCAGGGGATTATTTTTTTGCTGCAATTCTAAATGGCATTATAATCACGTTATGTTGCTGTTGACAGACACACAGACAAAACCAACATTATCATTAATGCAGAGTAATTTTTAATAGGAAGAGATGGGCCATATTAATTTTACAATACAGAAAAAAAATTTAATGGACGCTTAGATTTCATTAAAAAATGTAATAAGAAATCATTTGGTTTAGGGTTAAATGTAAACATCAGTTTTGTTATAATATTAATATGATTAGAGTTTTTAATGATTAATATTTATCAGAATAAGTCACACATGTAAATTTGCACTCAGTCATGATCAGTTATATGTGATACAGCTTTTCATTGGGAAAGAATCTGTTGATTATTATTCAGATCTCAAAGATTTTTCCCTAATCCGTCATCCACCTGAAGGCCAGTTAGACCAGGCAGCGAACGCAAACATTACAGCTTCGACTCTTCAGTCACCGCGAGGCACGGCCCAGCGACGCCTGAGCTAAGGGTCCAGGGTTCCAGGAAACCGCAGTCGGACCCGGCCGAAGGTTTCACAGCGGACGCTGGCGAGGGGCATCTCCAGGAGGGAGAAGCAAAATGGTTCCTGCGAGTAGAGGAAGTGAAGGAAATCAGGCCTGAAATGGCTTTTTGATCATCATCTCCCTTCGCCCGTGACCTACAACATTCCTTGGCAGTCGGGACAAACCTTGGAGATGTTAAACAGAGGCCGACCTTGCAAAACTGTCAAAAAACACATTGTGGAAGAATCATCAGGGGCTATTTCAGCGACAGAGCCTCATGGTACAGTCCTGCTCCCCCAAACATCTGCCATGTAGATCTTTGAGTCAGGACTCACCTCTATACCCAAGGGATACCTTCTTCATCTTGCTCGCTGTGTCAGAACAGCAGCCTTTCCGCCATGATCTGCATCCGTGGTGCTACGTAGATCAGCCTGGATGGCATCGTGGTCTTTATGCTTCCATCCATCTGTATTTTGTGCAGATTGAATAATAATGCAATGACAGCCCCAACAAAAGTGCAACAAAGACTGATTTCCACCATTTATGGGCAGAATGCATTTTTATTACAATTCCCCAACACTCATTTGCCCTTGTTTTGTCATTGTGTGTGTGTAGACTGGCATCCCATTCAGGGTGTCTCCTGCTCTCTGCCTTGGTTTTTCTGGGGTCGGCTCTAGAGGTCTGCAATCCAACCCAACCCGAGCCCAACAGGCCCAGACAAAGTATTGGGTCTTGGATCAGGCCTGGGTCAGTCATTTATGGTCACCTTTTGACTTGGATTAGGTTCGGGTTAGTTATGTTTGTTATTTCCATGTGCAAATCACTTTTTGCGCTTGCTGGGTCCTTCACTCATTTGCACTTTCCATACCACCCCCAACACACATCTCCCACCTTCCCCCCCCCCCTTTCTCTCTCGCCCACCAGCTACCTAGCTAGTATCCCACTATCAATGGAAGAAATACAGCAAAAGCTCACAATTGTCTCCATAAACGCGTATCACTAATACTTCCAAAATTTCAGGGTCAGGTCTGGTTTGGCTTTTAGACCTGCTAGTATTATTGGGGCCAGATCGGGTTCGGTCTGAAGGCCTCGGGTACTTGAGCCTTGAGCTTTAATTTCAGGCAGGATTCTCTTAGGCTCCGTGGTTCACTGAGATCCTGTACTGGGTAAACAACATGGACACTGGCTGGGCCCAGTGCTGGTTGAAGCACATGTGATACCCCAGGCCAGTTCCACTGCCGCCACCCCAAGCAAACTACTGCCCAGTTTCATTTCGTCTTGGGTAATGGGGAGGGGAGGGGCCAGTTTTAGTCTGCACCTCTTCAAAGGATAGCACCCCAAGCCACCGCATATGTTGGCTATAGAGTTGACCAGACCTGGATGGATGGATGAAGGCTTTCCATTTGAAATAAAGTACTGGTTGGCCATGGGACAACAAACGTTGAAATGATTTCACTTCACTGGTAGTTTTTAAAGAAATTAACCAACACAAATAACAATCTGATGCTGACATACTGGGTGTTGATGGCGTCCAGCATTGCGGTACTTCAACCGGGTCCCTCAAATCTCCGCAGTGCCACCGCCGGCCTCCAGGGCGGAGACACAGGGGTGTCCGTATCGCGCTAACACGTTTCCTCACCGCTGCCTTGGCAGCTCAGCCGTGTCTGGCGGAATGTGTGCGAGCGAAAAAGGAAGCTGTTTTATTTTTTTTTTGTCCCCGGGCTATTAAGCCTCTCATTCACAGAGGTGCACGGTGTCCAGTGTCCGCTCCGCTCTTACTTAACTCCCCTCCAAATGTGGAAAATCAATCTCTCTTGCCCAGGGCTTTACCTAAGCGAGAAGCACGGAGGAGAGGACCACTGCCAAGCCAGATGCGCTCAGCACTTAGAGTGATTAACGGTATTGGTGGAAAGGGCCGTGTTCCTGGTCTCACCTCCCTGTCAGGCCCGTTTCCAGGGCCCCCAAGAATACTCTTTGGCTGCAGTTTCCATGGCAGGCTGGTTCTGTGGGGGGGGGGGGCACGGTACCAGTGCTTACATGTTACCCACTGTTCTGGGCGATTCCGGGATGTTTTTAAGAAGGGGGACTATAATTCATGCAGAGGGGGCCCACTTTGTCATTAGCCAATGATGTGTTTAGAATTGGTGAGTGACAGGAGAGGCGGTGCTGTATGGGCCAATCAGCTTTCATCTCTGGCCAGTGTCCCTCTGGCCCCGCCTCTCTACACATCCCTGCCGCTGTTGTTTGCCACTCAGGTCAGTGGACCCCCCCCCTTCCTCCCCCGCATTAGCACCACCCATCCCAGTGGACATTTTGGCCCAGTATCATGGCCCTATTGGGCTCTCCTGCACCATTCCATGCCCCCATAAATTTCAACGCAGGCCCAATCCAAAGAACACCAGCTTTTTACGATTAACGTGACAAATTTTGTGGACGATAGCGGCACAAAATTAATGGAGGAGGGGTTTGCTAACAAATAAAAATAAATATGAGCATTAACGAGCAGGAACGAGTGCAGAGAAGCGGGAGGAGTTTTTACGAGCCAGGCCGGTGTTCGTGATCCCGCTTCCTGTTAAATCAGGGCCCCGAGCCACTTTACAGTACGTAATCGCCGCGGGCCTCAAGTAGGATGTCAAGGAGCCGAAAACATTACGGCAGCGGCGCCACACGCTGGCCGCTGGCCAACATGCACCTGCGCCCCTGGCAGCTCGGCACGCATCCCGCGTGCTAGACGGGCCGCACCTGCCGCGCATTAATCTCCGCTGCGCCCCCGCTGGACCCTACGCCCCAGTCCCCCCCGCCCAGCCCGTTCGGTCCTTCGACAAAAAGCAGGCCCGTTTCGGAGAAATGCAAACAAATGAATTAATTTAATGGGCCTCCCCCCGTTAGTGAAAGCGAAGGTGGCTGAGGTGGGGTCCTGCTCCCCACATGTTAGGGAGCTTTTTGGCAGGGCTGTGTTTTGGCTGGGGTGTCCCAGCTGACGCCCCCCCCCCCCCTCCAAGGTTCCCCTCCCTTTTCAGGGTGCTGGCTCTGGTTCGAGTCCTCACCTGCCACCTGCCTCCCAGCGGCGTTCTGATGTTTCCCAGCATGCACTAAAAAGCTCTGTGAGCCCAGATTATGTTTATCTATCATAGCAGTACCCTCCCTCCACCCATTTAAGCTTAATGTGGGGGGAGCATTTTCCCCACATGTTGCCGTCAGGTCAGGTTCTACATGACTGGAGTTTAGTGGATCTGTTTAAAGGCAAACATTTAAGTATTTAAAAAAAAAAAAAAAAAACAGACGCTCCTTTACTTACGAACGGCCGATCGCAACTTGAAATGTTCGTAAGTCGTTATTCAACATAATTTTAAGGGTATACGCGACTACTAAGAATTAGGATGCTGGGAGGGGGCATAAGAGGGGCCATAATTCATACAAAGGGGCCCATCAATGATATGGTGAGTGACAGGGGAGGCAGCCAATCAGCTTTCAGCTGGAGCCAGTGCCCCTGTGGCCCCGCCCTTACTACAGTGACTTCTCAAGCAGTTTTGGATGAAAACCAAAAACTGTCACTTCCTAACCTCTGCGAGGCCGGCAGTGACAGAGGACTCCCAGCTCATGTCTGGCAGTCTGGGTAGGCGGGCACTTGGGTTATTTTCCCCAGTAACACAAAACAGGAGGCTCCTAAATCCTTCATAATGAATATCAGTTATTGTAAACAGCGCACAGGCCTGAAGGCGATGTCTGTGGAGTAGAAACCAGTGGCTGCGGATGAAAGTGATTCTCGCTGAAGCTGCGGCTTTCAGCAGCAGTGTGATACGACTCTGACGGCGCCGCCAGGGGGACAGTGACCTCGGAGGACTACAGGTCAGCTACAGGGAGCATGTGGCCAATGTATTGTGTCCCTAGTAGGTATTTAGAGGAGAATGATTAATGGGTACAAGGTGCGAGGCAGAAAAGTACCCTGGACAGTGTGTAACCAATTGCAAGGCTCCAGACCACAACCCTACACAGGACAATGGGGTATGGAAAATAGTGGATGGATGGATGGATGGATGGATGGATTGATGGATGGATGGATGGATGACTTATCTGTCAAAGGGCATTAGATTATGCTAACCAGATTTCCTGTCCAAGGAAACTGGACTGATCACCATCCATCCATCAATCCATCCATCTTCTGTCTGTCTGCTTATCCTGACCAGGGTCGTGGATACTGGACTGATTTCTCTACTTGAAAATGATTATTTTTCTTTGGTTTTGTATGACTTGTTGAATAGGCTGACAGATGTTAAGGCCATTCAGTTCTTTACCTTACTTGCCTTTGCTGTACAATAAATGCAAGAGCAAATATCCTTTTTCCTCTGCTGGGGAACTGGATGTTCCAGAAAAGGTTTTTTTTTATCAGTAAATTAGCAAGGAGGAGAATCCCTGCTGAAGGTTCAGATCCTTCCAGTCTAGACAGTGAGGAAGACGGCCCACGATGCCAGAACGCATGGCTCCTGTTCCCTATTCCACTCATCTTCCATCATCGTGCCTGACATGTTTCTCTAACCCAGCGGACGTTCTGAAAAACACCTGTCAGTCCTGCAGTGCCGAATGATGCAGGTGTTCATGCGAGGCGAGTGGTGGGACCACACAGCAGCGGGCCGGAGAGTTTAATACATCACAGGATGACTGGCAATAACGATACGTCATATTTTAACCCTGCAACTTTTTTGGTGGGTTTACCTCTGGATTTCATTAAATATGACAGGAAATAGTACATATTAGGTTTGGGAAGTCTAATCAACCATTCTGACAGCTCTGAGCTGATGTAAACCCAGCTTGGTCTGCTTAGATCGGGATTGTGGACGTGAATCAGATGTTCCTCCAGGATAGTAGAATAATAATAATAATAATACTTTATTGATCTCCATGGGCACCTATGCCATCTTGAGCTCCATGACACAGACAGACATGTAGGTGAAAGCCAGTGTGGCAGTGAAGGGCAGCCACCTGCAGCAGCACCCGGGGAGCTGGGGGTTAGGGGCCACACTCAAGGGCCCACAGACGTGACATTTCAGCCGAGGCCAAGCTTGAACCGGCGACCTTCCGATCACAAGCACAGAGGTTTAGCCCATACTGTGTCTGTCAGGCACGTTCATCAATTAATACCAATTAGCTAGGTGATTAGTTGATAATAACCTGCTGAATAATTGACTGACCCCCAAGTGCTTGGTTTTTGGCCAGTTTTCAGTAATTAAATATTGAATTTGCATGAAACGCTTATTATCATAATGATGTATAATTGGACACATTTAATAACTAGCATCATTGAAACAGGTTTAGTTTTTCTTTCATTAAAATTACTACAATAAAATGACTTATATCCATGGTTTCCCTCATTGTGTTGCACATCTTCATGATGTTTGCTGCAACCAGACAGCCCGATAATCACGTCACAGATCTTATGATTTATTCCATTCAGATTTTACACCCGGCTTCAGTCGATTAAACAAATCCGTGGGCTTAAAAATCAGCAGCCAGGGCCTGTGGTCATATAGGAAGTGAAAGCCGATCAGCTGGCCATTGTGGTTGGAGAACAGTAAGGCACACACTTAACACAGGGTATCCCAACCTCTTTTTTGGGGACCCCCTGACTAGCTAGGTGTTTCCTCCCTCCCAGCTCCCTGCCAGACTGCCACGTAGACTATCTGAGGGTCCCCCTGGAGTCAGTGGGGAAACACTGGCTTGGCAGATTTAATGTGCTGGGAAATGGCAGGTGTAGAGTGGCGATGACGTGGGCGGGGTGACGTGCCAGTCTCTTCTCCTACCTGTCAACGGCCCCCGAATAAACTCAATAACCCGGAGCAGAGGGGCATCGCTACGTGACTGTCGGCCTCTCCTCCTTGTACCAGGGGCCTCTATCAACATCCATCCCGGGCAAAATTATTCGCAGGGGAAGGAAAACAAGAGCGACGCAGAAAGGAATGCAAACGCCGGCCCAGCTGCGCTAAAGCGCCCCGCGTACTGTCACAACACGGCACAAAGCCCGCCTCTGTCACCACAGAGAAATAACTGTTCTTAGCGAAAGGTATTTCTGAAGGACTGCGGCGTTTCGACTCTCTGTTTCGCTCAGTTAAACTGGAAGAATTTTATTATGACAGACCATCACATATGCGGCGATACGTACACTCAGTGGAGAGTTTATTAGGTACGCCGTGCTTGTTAACGCAAACAGCCTGCTTCTACAAACAGCGAATAATATGTTCGGCACGTAGGCAGGGTCAAGAGAGTCAGTTGCTGTGCGGCTAACCAGTAGAATGGCTAAGAGGCCTGATATAAGTGATTTTGAACATGGTTTGTTGTTGATATTGGGCCTTTATCGGGCTTTCATGCACTACACTAGTTTACAGAGAATGTGTTGAACAAAAAACACTCAGTAAGTAAAATTTCTGTGGCTAAAAACACCTTGTTAATGAGAGACAAACGGGAGGATGGCCAGACTCGTTAAAACTAATCAGGAACTTGTCTCCCCTTGAAGTGGCCCTGGAGGCAAAAGAGGATTCAACCCAGTACTAGTAGCTGTTACTTAAGAAAATGGCCACTGAGTGTATTATATGTATTTAAATACCAAATGAAATTGTTTGAGTTTATAAAAGCACTCAATTAATGTCATCCAGATTTAGGAACTCAATGAATTACAAATCAGAGTACCCCTATTAGCTGGTGGTCAAATTTTTTATTCCAGAATGTACAAAACAGAAGTTCAGTCCAAATCTTCCGGAACATTCCGCTCTTCCTGTGTTATTGCAAGTTCCTAATATCGTCTTTGCTAAATGACTGATTCTCAAAGGCCATTCAATGAATCATCAGCAATATAAGCTAGCAGTGAGGTTTCTATAGCATTTGGGGTCTTTTGGGAGATTTTGTCTGGAGGAGAATGGCCGTTGGCTCTGAGGCATCCGCATGAATATTCAAATCTCCTGATTATCCCGAATCATACCCTACTACTCAGCCAACACCAATGACCCACCTTTTTTGTAGAGAAGCATTTTGTTAGAGGTCAGATCCACTGGTCAGCTCTGCAATTATATTCTCCTCCCAGAGGACGGCACAATCACCGGGATGCCCTCGATAATGCCATCACCTCCTTCCCCTTTCATGACGTTGGCAGGATCGGTCCGGAGTAGATCTGGGAGTACCCACCACAGACCCCAAGTTTCAATTTCCTCGTCGGACCAATCCGCAAAGCCCCACTTATTGTCGCTTAAAAGAAGCATTTCCCTGCTTTCCCACCCTCTGCTCCCAATATCCATTCCGCTCTTGAATTGCGACTTAAATCTGGCTTGTACCCACGCCAGTCTGGTAAGTGCTCAAAAGTCAACGGATTTACGCTCTCCTCCCCCACTAATCTTAAGGGGCAGAACTTAGCCAACCAAATGGGCAAATTCACACAAAATGCAGCCCCCCCCCCCTTTTTTCAAAATGTCTCCCCTTTTGTCAGTGGCTGGCATTCAGTTCCCAAGCCCCACTTGTGTGAGCTCGCAGCGACGGATCTGAAAGTGCCTTTCTGTTCGGCACGGTCCCCCTCGGATTTAATTTGGTGGGCAAACACCGTGCACAAAACCCGCCGGGGTGGGAATGCGGAGGTGGCCCACCGGCCTGCATTTGGGGGATGAGATTATGGCCGAAAATGGTTCACCTTGCTTCGGGGCCCCGAGACACTGGTCTCAGACTGCCAGCACTCTGCTGATGATGTCACTTCCTAATTCCCAGCATGCAGTGCATATTGGACCGAAAATTCCAAATGAAGACCTAAGTGATCGCTTCTTTCAGGGTCTTTACTGAGGGATATCTGTGTTTGTTTATCAGATCGCACTGTTTAGGAAAGTGAATTAGAAACAAAATACTTCATACATTTTTGCATGCAAAGAGATCCAACATTTAAATTTTTTCTGTTTGCCATTCTTGAAGAACGCAATGAAAATGTAATAAATTTGCATTATATCTGAATGATTGAGCAGATTATTCATTTAGCAGTCTGCACTAATGAACCTTGCCCTAAATCTTCCTCCTATATCTGAATGAGCCCGGCTGGAATTAAACCTACCTTACATGTCCGACGCTGTTAGCGAGGGCGGCATTGGCAGGACCATCTCTGCGAATAGCTTGCTGGCATGTGTTTTGGTGGAGTACCCCTGCTCCTCTGGCTAGCCCCTAAGCCTTTGGAAGATCAGGCTTCATCAGAGCAGGACATTAAGATTCCACTGTCAGAATCCATATACATTTCAGTCTGTGTGTATGACGGCTCCCTTAAGCTCCTTGCTGAAGGCTCCTCGCATCTGGAATGTCTTTCCGACTGAATTACTGCCCACCGGCATCTTGAGCAGCCTCTGCCTTTCAGTAACTCGATACACATCCTACACCCGTTTGTGTTTCGTGTTCTCCGCTAACCGCGGCAATTTTCGTAAAGCGTGCGCTCATCAGTGCAACCACGACAGACAAGATAAGTTCAGTTTAAAAGTGAAATATGCTGCATGTTTCCACACACAGATTATTTCTGAAACTGAAAAAAAAATTGAAGTTCCCCCAAACTGACAGCTGTCTGATTTCAAGATGCAGAAATTTCTACTTTTCATAGTCACCAGGATTTTGTAGGTTTTGTCCCTTTATTTACTTCAGGTCTTCAGAATGTCCAAGAATAAAATAATAAAAAGTAGATTTAGCCTGGGAAACAGAAACCAATTCATATGTATTTCAGAGCACACTGTAGACAGTCTCCATCACATTGGTGGAGATTTTAGGTCCAGAAAGTAAAATTCCAGACCAAGATTTTGTTTCAACCAACCAATTGAGTACTCTGTGACTGTGACTGTTTATGCTCAACTGGATGGTTGAAACAAAATCTTGGTCTGGATTTGTACTTTACTTGCATAACAGCAGAGCAGAGGTGAACATTTCACATCCAGAAAGTAAAAATCCAGACCAAGATTTAGTTTTTCTGTTTTTCATTTTGTTTTCCACCTCTGCTCTATAGGAATTTTACATCATCGCTTTGCCAGCAAGTCCATCGTATAGTTGTGTCTATTTATAACCACTTCATATCATGCCTTATCATTCCATTGTGACGAACCGCGTCTGACTCCCCAGATCAATGTCATGAGAAGGTGCCTGTCCCGAGCCCCCCCTTAAGGACAGATCACTGGACGGCCATATTGTTAGCATTTCTAACCCCTGTAAGGACAGCGGCCCCATGACCTTCATTTCGGTAGCGGCCCTGATGTTTGCACAAGTGTGGTCCCAGCTGCACAGATCCCTGGACCCCTCCCCCGTGGCATTGGGGGTGGCAGGGATTATGGCGCCAAGCCGCTTGTCACCTCCCAGCTTCGGCTTCCCTTTCTGCGAGGTGGGAGGGCGAGAGCTTGAGAGGCAGCAAAATGTATGTCCATCAGCCTGGGGGGGATTTATAATTTCACATTATCCGGCTACATTCTCAGAAACTCAAGACACTTAATGAGGTAGACTAAACCTCCAAGGAGCCATGTTGTACAATCAGCAGATGGTAACCTGCTGTCTTTTCAGTCAAACTGTTAGTTTAAATTCAAGGAATGCCTAATGAATGACAATAAATGTGAAATCTTTCAATACAGTTATAATTATTAATAGGTAGTCAGTGTCATCTCCTGGCCAAATACAGTGTATTGCATTCTTCCAGAAAGTTCCGTTTGGTTCACCACGTTTCCTAATGGCATATTCTTATTGTTGTGTTAGTATTTTGTTCAGATACTGAGTCCTGTGTAACCCTGTGAACTGTTTGCCTGTGCCTCAGCTAATCGCATTGCGCTGAATGGGGCGACTTCAGAGATATTGAATTATTCTGCTATATAAACATGAAATCCGAGGCCCTGTTCGGTGCCAGGGCTTCAGCCTGGGTGCGACATCTCAGACGGGGGCTTTTGGAGGTGGGGGAGGGATGGAGCGGCATCCTGTGCATCACGCTCGGTTTACGCGGGGAGGATTCCCCAGCTGTCCATGGGATTAGGCCTCCATTATGCGATTCAGACACATAGGAGGGCGAGTGACCGCGGCGCCGCTGGGCCCGGGGAGAGGCGAGGCGTTAAGGCGGGACGGGGCACGTCTCCTCCCCGTCGCTGACAGAGTGCCGGGACGTCCCCAGGGCCGCAAGAAGGAGAGAAACACGATGACAGACAGACAGACAGACAGACAGACAGACAGACAGACAAACAGACAGGCAGATAGATAGATAGATAGATAGATAGATAGATAGATAGATAGATAGATAGATATTTTGTAAATCCCTAAGCAAATTGCAGGCAATTTTGGTGGTCTTGTTCTCTTTTAGTCTTGGCTTGTTGTTGTTTACTTTGTTTGGCTTGTTGTTTACTTCATTTTGGCTTGTTGTCGTTGTTTACTTTGTTATGGCTTGTTTGTTTTGGCGTTATTTTGGCTTGTTATGTTTACTTCATTTTTGGCGCATTGTTTATTTCGTTTTTGGCTTTATATGTGAGCCATACTGTTTGAAATATGAATGTATAGCGCAGAACAGTGGTTGTTAACCCTCGTTCTGATGGCATGCGGTATGCGCTCATTTTTCTTCTAGCCAAGCACTTATTTTTACCTTGATTGAGCTATTAAATAAGCGAATACCTCAAATAAAATGGTGTCTTTTCTGGTAAAATTAAATTATAGATGTGCTGGTGAGAAAATATTTGTAGCTGGAACAAAGAACTTCATGCACGGTGTGTCTGACGGCCCATGTTGGAAACTATAGCCAAAGGATTAACACCACGAATACCAAAGAGTCCCCCTGTCTGTTCACGTGTCAGTCGCATACGCGGCTGTCTGAAATCGCTCATCGGTGTGGGTAACCACTGGATTTTTCACGGTATCCTTAGCCAGAATCAAACATGCAGTATTTTCCGTGTCAATGCGGTTGGTCATGTTAAACTCTTGGAAAACTTACTCATGTACTTCTCTTTTTTCCCCGAAATAGTGTGACAATGACACAGTCATCAAAGGGAGGGGCCAGTCGAAGAGAGGAGCCCAATTATGCACAATTGCTCCTCAGACGATTGCCAAAAAAAGGGGCAATGCACCTCAACCGTGGGCAATGCACCTCAACCGTGGGTAGCATCAACAGGAGAATTCATATCATATGTCCCATGATCCTAACCTGGATAGGTGGTTAGAATATGGTTGGATGGATGGATGGATGGATATTATTAGACAACAAAGAACAGTCATGTGGGCATATGTTGCCCTATCTGCTTTTGGCTAAAATTTTGGCTTTCTGGCTTACATACAATATATATTTGCATTTATGGTGATCTTCATTCAATTTTATTTCCTTTGTATGAGTGGATGCTGCATAATCTGCTTCTCATTGTCATTATGGGTATTTTTGATTTTGTTTACATAGACTGGAACATGAGTGTGTGTGGGTGATGGTGCAAACCCCTTTCTGTGAGGTCATAGATCGCATTACGTGGCTGTCGTGTGTTGGTGACGGGGTCTCCCCCTTCTGTGAGGTCATAGATCGCATGAACCAGCTCTCGTGTGTGGGTGACAGTGTTTCCCCCATCTCTGAGGTCATAGATCATATCAGCTGGCGGTCATGCGTGGGCTACAGTGTTTCCCGCATCTGTGAGGTCATAGATCGTATTTGCTGGCTGTCGTGTATGGGTGACAGTGTTTCCCCATCTGTGAGGTCATAGATCGCTTTAGCTGGCTGTCGTGCGGGACCTGCATGAGCTCGTGCTTGCGGTGCTTTTCCATGAGATTCCCCAGGCCACACGAGTCCACTGAGTAATTATCCCATCAACCAATCACCTGGGACAAAACACACGGCTGATGTTCTCCATGGTTACTGTTGCAGTCACATTTTTTGCATTCCCGCTGCGTTGTTCCATCAAGGCCACTGATCACACCCTAATCTGCAATGTTTCACAGCTTGGTGTTCTGTGTGAATGAGAGTTAAATGTGCCTGAGAGTTTGAGGGCATTGAGCACATTCATGTCAATTTGAAAATAAACTGTAGACTTCCTACTTTCCTAAAACATTTGTAAAAGATGTTGGACTTTCCCAGAAAAAGAAAATGAGAAAGTAAAGTCTTGATGTAAATAATGGATCTTTGGATCTGAACGGTAGAAGCATGAAAATGTGCACAGGAACTATTAATCAATGCAGAGGGTAATACTCTAGTTTTTACAAGAAATGCTGATAGCTATATTTTGTTAAATTTTTTCTCTAGGAAGATTACAGGATTTCCCCTACTTTTTAGAGTATGTTGGACACCACTCCTGTTTCCCCTCTTGGCGTGATCTGCTGTTCCTGATATGCTCAAAAATATTCATGCATAGCTCTGGTGGAAATATTTCACTTTGCAAGTTTCTGTAAATGGTGTACGACTGTGCCTACACTGTATAACATTTGATGAAAAATTATTGCAATCTGTAGCCATGTAGTTATGGTTCAAACGGTTTTTTGTGACTTGGTACCACACAAACGGAATCTTTGGCTCACATTAAAACGCACTAAAGGGATTTCGTTTGCGGTGTCATTGTTTCAAGAGCGTTGCGCTTAAATACTCTTGGTTAAGTCAACCTGATTCTTGGCTCATTGGTGATCTTCCCTGCATGGAAGTGAGCAGCATGTTCACACACTTGCATTATTGCGAAAAGGACGCATACAAAGGTGATGTCAGAGAGGCGGATGTTGTCCAAGTTCAGGACAATGCTGGACGACACCTCCCACCCACTCCATGGCGTGCTGGCCAGTCACAGGAGCACGTTCAGTGCGAGACTAAGATTACCCAAATGCACCACTGAACGGCACAGGAAATCAGTCCTGCCTGTGGCTATCTCTCTGTGCAAGTCCTCCATCTAAGCACAGTTATACACTGCAGCAATTGTATTTACTCCCTTAACATAACAAAGGCAGTATGATAAGAGGGGAACCTCAATTCAACTTTATCTATAGTTAATTTCCGCAATATATTGCATTATTTGTAATATTTTCTCATTTGTAATATATTGTATTATTTAATTTTGGTATTTTAACTTGATTACTTTCTTACTGTCCTGGAGCAACTGTAACCACATAATTTCCTCAGGGATTAATAAAGTATTCTGATTCTGATACATCTGTCGCCCTTAGTGACAGAAACTACATTTTACGTCCCATTCTGTTTTTTATGCAAGCTTTTTTCTGCATTAGCTCTAGCTGGCGTGCCAACACAAATAACGCCATGCCAATTATCAAAACTGTGGAAAATTGCCTACTTGTTTTGAAGCGTTATTATGATTTATGGAAAAGGCCGAGTAACAGCATACCAATAAATATGAAAGAGTAACATCTGGCATTGTGGATTCTAAACGATGTGTGTTACTGCCGTGACATTCGGTGAAAAGTTTCCATGGGTGAATTTTTTAGCCGCTGCTGTTGTTTTACCGTATTTCACCATCCTAACTTGATGTCACATTATTAGTGAGCGTTCTCACGCTCAATAGAGGATGTACATAAAAAGCACTTGCTCAGGATTCCTAAAATTGATAAAAGATGATCTGGGAAAAAATATGCTTTTAATGTTAGGTGTTCTGGAAGACCAATGTCTTACTACTGAGTTGTTTTCATAGCAACAAGGTAAGTTACATTTTTCATGAATTTTGTCCGCTGGTATCATTTTTGTTGGTGTCCCTTACTTTGTACCTTTCGTTTTTTGGGACAGGCTCCCACTTCACTGGATAAGCATTTATGGAAGATATTACAGCTCGTTCATTGTTAAGCAAAATAAAACCTGAGCGCAAAGGGAGTGTCGACAGAAGGTCATCTCGCGTTCTCTGGGATTCCTGTGAAAACGCTGAAACTCATAGCCTTTGGGAATGTGTGGCTGCGTTTTTCGCAAAGATAGAGCTAAATCACGTTTTCAGTACGACCAATTGTTCCTTTATTTCTAGCTTTGTCACCGGAGCCCTAATGTAGCAACACTGGGATCGAAGCACATTCAAATCTGAACATAATTTTCACAAGTATCTGTGAGTTAACTATTGATTAAGCGTAAAATGGTCCAGGTAGCAAATTCAGACAGACAGACTGAACTCCCCTTACGACATACCTTCCAATTGGCATTAAATTAATCAGGCAAATGCTCCCTAGCATGTGTTAATGTCTGACCCTTCACAAAGACCACATGTCTATAAAAAATGGGTTTTTCGGTGCCGAGCATTTTAATGCCACGTTATAAATTCGAGGTGCTTACATTGGCCACCGGTGTGTGTAGACAAGCAGAGCAACATTCTTGGGGTTACCTCAACAGCCAATGTAAAAATAGGTACAACGTAAACACCAGGTCATTCTCTCATCCCTAGGATGTCAGCTATGGCAAAATACACAGGAAAAAAACCTGTTAAGCCCTCATTATGAACAATAGCTATACCTAATCACACAGCAATTAGCACAACGTTAGCCAGACCCATGTGAAGTGTGGTACATCCATTCATCCATCCATCCATCCATCCAACTTTCATACCTACCTATACAGGGATGTGGTGAGCCTGCAGCCTATCCCAGGAATCACAAGACATGAGGCTGAGGCCACCCTAGATGGGATACCAGTAAATGTGGTATAGTCACATGTATATTGTGGTGCTAGTCCATATGTTAACTGGTTTTCATGCCTGTGTTTTTCACTTATATTGACATTTCTGGAGTTTTCTGAGGTTGAAAGTGCACGCTCTAGCCTTTCTAGGTTGTAGTCTGCCCTTCAGTGAAGGAAGAACCTGTTTCCTTTTGCAATTTACCCTTTTTCTGTCCTTTTAACATTAAAAAATATAGAAAGTATTTGAGGTTACCTCAAAGAGTAAAAGACACACAACCTTTGTAATGAGGGGATTTTGTTTGCCGAAAGGTAATATGTGTAACTCCTGAAAGTGGAAAAAGTCAGGTTGAATTTAATTAACATTAATCTACAGTTCACAGTGTAGTAAATTAATCATAATAGTAACAGTTCAATTTCACACACTGATCACATTCAACAGGGTTAAAAGCTAACAAGCACATACATTTGTGCTGATTTACATGCACGATACCTTTTAATTGCTTTAATTAAGTGTGATTATACTAAGAAATGTGGGACATCATTCTTATAGATCATTACAAAATATACAGAAAAAGATAAATTAATTTTATCATAAATAAGGTGCCATGGTAAATGCTCCAGTTTCTCATACACACTGAGACTTTCCCTGTGAGTATCAAGAACAAAATTGCATGAAAAGTCCAAATTCTTCTTGCATTAAGGCATCCGGAAAATAATAGATTTCCACATCCAGTCTTTCATAGACCTAACTTTAAAATACTCATCAATACTGTATTAACCAGTGCGTTAGTATTTGCTTTGCATTAGCAATTTTGTCATAGATCGCATGACAAACTCACTTTAGTTTGGATTGAATTAGCAATCAGTAGTATTGCAGCTACGCCAGGATTCACAGACAATGCAAAAAACATAAAGCTGATATATTTTTGCCGTCTTTCATTCTGTCATCGGCATTTAATAGCATCAGGAGATTCTCGCACGTAAAATGTCTTTTTGACCTGTATGTGCTTCCCTTGACCCATATGTGCACATAAGTAGGATGAGCAGATGTTGCGGGAAGGTGAAATCAGCAAGGGGGTGTTTATTTCTACTGCACACATCATGGCGCTCATACATAATCTCCCACTGGATGAGACCCGTTCACTGGAGCCGTCGCTTTCCAACCGACCTCCTGCTAGAGTCTTCAGCTCGTCTCTCCCCTTACGAGACCCCGATGAATAATGGAACTACAGAAGGTATTTCCTTTTTTAAATAGAATATGTTAAGTGCCGGTCTTCGGCTGGCAGGTGTACTGGGGCACTGCTTTCCGCAGTGCAAAGCCGAGCGTGTCAGAGTCCGTCGCAGTGCGTCGATGCCCGTCAGAGAGCGTCAAAGCTCACCGGTGCCCCCCCTCCAGAACTTCCAGGTGTGTCATGGCATCAACTGAAGACCCCAACTATGGGATCTCAAGGGCTTCCCTTTCCATGCCAGAATGTCCACTAATGACGAAAACATCCACCATATTTATATTTATGGATTAGCTTGTTTGTTTTGGTTGTATTTTTTGCACAAGGAATAGTTTGACTTGGGCCCATTGCGTGTAAAAGGATTTACGATCCATTTGCCAAACCGTTTTATCCTCTTATTCTTATACTGTACTGGAATAATAAAATACCATTAAGCCTAAATCAATATTGATCATCAATGTTCATCGCTTAAATTCAGGTTAAGAACACAGTTTACTGAAAAGTTATTCCCTCCAGTTATTTTACTAAACAAAACAAAATAAAGTTTAAACTAAACATAATCTTTATATTAAAAACATAATCATATGCAATGTCCAAAAAATGATGGTGTTCATTTTTTTTTCAGAAGACAATAAGTTATTTACCAATGCAGCTCTGATGAGATGTGATATACGCAATACAACGTGATGATGAAGCAAATATAGTATTATTGGATTGTACAGGGGTAAACAAAATAACAGAAAATAATAATAAACTAATATCAAGGACCTAATAAAGAGTGTGGCCACACTTTGCTTTCAAAACAGCTTCAGTCCTTCCTGCAGTAAAGTCCTGAACTGCATGCAGTGGCCATTTCTCAAGAAGATAAGTCTGCAGGGAAGAAGGTGCTGGAAATCTACTTTGCACTCTGAGCTCCAGAACTTCCCATAAAGTTTCACTGTTTAGATCTGGTGACTGGGGAGACCGTGGAATCCATTTGACTTCACCTTGGTGTTTATGAAACAGCCCTTGAATTTGTTTAGCAGTATGTATGTGTGTATTATCTTCAAATATGGGAAAATCATTAGGGAACAGCGTTTGTGCTGCAGGGTGCACCTTGTCCTGTAAAGCAGCCTCATATTCCTTGGCTATTATACGGCCACGCAGAGTAATCTTGAGACCCAAAGAGTCCCACGAGATGACTGTGAATAGCATTACGGATCCCCCACATTGTGGTTTGAATGCATCCTTCCGCTTTTTCCAAACCTAAGCTCATCCAGTCGTAGTAAAAGGGGGAATAGATGACTCATCAGAGCCGTTTTTCCCCATTACTCAGGATTTTCTGCTCCTCACACCAGGTTATGCATCTTTGCATGTTGACCTTGAACAGGGTTGTCCTCTGAATGATTGCCCTCCACATAAATTCCTCCAGGTGTTGAGGCCATGCTTTTCTGGCGTTTTTAAACTCTCCGGCTCGATGTCCGCCTCTTCCCGTCCATGAGCTTCAATCTGACCACCATTCCTCTGCCAGTTCAATGTGCTTCGGTGCATATGTTGTCATGGCTTTAAGACGGTTCCGCTTTAAACTTGCATCTCAGGAACCAAACACTTAGACTCTTTTGGACTTTACATGTGTTTCTAGCTGCCTTTGTAATGGTTTTGTAATTGATTCAATAGTTAAAGTCCTTCATGTGGTGTATCCCTTGTAATTGCATACTTAAGAATGATACTGATGCAACACACCCGATTCCGGGACTACAAGAATCCCTCTGAGACAAGGCTGGCACTTCATCCATGGTATATCGGGCGCAAACATGAACGCAAACAGACTCACAAAGTGATGCTTCACTATATGGCAGGACACATTACGAAGGCCTAAATATCTTTATCTGTATCGAATGTTCAGTGTCCCTCTCGTTTTGCAAAGCTGTGTGTTTCGACTTGGATGGAGAAGCGACTGGTAATCATGACAGGTACTGAACCATGATAACAGTTGTAAAGAATATTTGGTACCACTGTACTTGGGGGGACACAAATACTTACTATTAACTCAGTTACTACTGAAGTATAAATCATGAACAAATATAGTACAGGGTTGCCAACTCTGGTCAGCTGGCTGGAGTGAGATTTTGTCTGCACTCACATGCACATGCATTTACATGTATGTAACAGCTGCATTGCCTTGGAAATAGCCTGTAGCCTGTACCCAATGCTTTTCATGTAGCTAATTTGAGGTTTATAATGGAATAATATCGATCTGCTGTAAGATTTCTTGCATGAGCGCGAGACTTTGAAAGCAGGAGTGTCACGCAAGATGCATGAGGGTTGGCAACCCTGACAGTAGCTACTTGAGATAAAACTTGACACTTAACTTGAAGCTGTCAGCTATAATGCATTATGGATGTCATCATTATGCATTATAATGGCTGGTATAAAAACTAATAAAGCATTACAGCATCTTCTATGGTGTTGATTATAATACTTCATAAGCTCCAGTGCTCTCAATTATAATGCACTGTAGATACCTTCATAATGAATTATAATGATCGGTATAAAAATTAAAGATACTTTGTACTGCATTATGAAGGTGTCTATAATGCATTATAGATGAGAGCTTCACAAAGCATTCATAATGCATAATAAACATGGCTATAATGTGTTATGCCTTTTTATATAGGTTTATAGTCATACTTATAATTCTTTTACGAATGCATTATAATGTGTTATGAATGTGTTCATAGATTCTTAAAGACATGCCATTCATAGAAAATCAGTCAGGTCAGATTTTCTTTGGGCTGACCTCAGTTTCTTAGTGCTGGCCATACCCGTAACCCCCCAACGATCACCATACAAATTTAGCAGACCGTAGCGCTGTACTTCCACCTAGGCCGTGTGATAAACTTGCCACTCGGCAGATATCTGAATCCACAGCAAAGGGGGCAGGCAGAAAAGTGGTAAAGACTTCAGGGCTGCCACTGCAAGTTTGTTTCCTTCAAATTTCAGTTTTCCGGAGCCCCACACGGCTTCGGGCCTTCAGTGAAGATCTAACCATGCAGATATGCCAGATTGCGTGAGGATACTATGGAGAAATGCAACAAGTCAGTGAGTTAGTAACAGAGCGGAACAAACTAACTCTCCTGAACCTGCAACTGCCGTCCACGAAATGCAGCCTGCGAAAGAGAAAGCCAGTTTCTCCATTTTTTTCCAGTATGTCCATTTTGTGGGCAATAACATATAATCTAAGACAATGTTTGGATGGATGACTGTAAATAAACGCAGTGACCTAAAGCTGCCAATTGCTGGAACGGGCCACCAAAACGGGCCCTCCGAACTGTTGTGTGAAAAATGTGGTCCTTGTAAGCCTGACCCTGTAGGCTCACACGTGTTTTTATTCAGATCAGCCAGTTGTAAAGTGAATCGGTGTTGACAGTGCACATTGAAGGAGAGAGCCTGCGATTTAGCACACCGTGTCATTGTGGAAAGAGGCTGGAATGCGATACAGTTGGAGCCAAACATGGCTGTGGGTGTTTGACCCCGGTAAAAACGCCGTGACATTTCACAGCTACATCCACCGCAGCACTCCCCCCCCCCCCCCCCCCCCCCCCCCAAAAAACAATAATATTTTTTTTTTTTTTTTCCCACCCTCCTTTTTTTTTTGTTTTCTTCTTTTTTTGGTTG
>JAOYFF010000081.1:3534187-3560650 GCA_025773925.1 Cryptomyrus ogoouensis
GCGACGGGGGGCCCCCCGGGGCCGGGGGCCGCGCGGGCGCGCAGCGGCCGGGGGGCGTGCGGGGGGGGCGGCTCCGCGGCCGGGGGCCGGGGGGGGGGGGGGGGGGGGGCAGAGACGAAGCATATCATCACCACACTCATTGTCTCACTAACAACACCCTGATACTTAAAGGGTCAATTTATTTATTTAGCCAACGCTTTTAGCCAAAGAGACATAACCAGGGTTAGCCAGTCCCTGAAACAATAGGGGATTAAGGGCCTCACTCAAGGGCCCAACAGTCAAATTACCGGGTCCACCATGGGATTCGAACCATCCGATCATGAGCACGGGTGGAGTACTGCAACCTGATGAGCCGCACACTACCGCCAGATAGCCGAGCCAACGTCATCTTATCACAGTACGCATGTTCAAATATGAAAGAACTATAGTGATACCATTTTAAAAATTTAACCAATGGAAAGAAAAAGATGAAAGGACATCGTAATAACCAAATCAGTACAACAAAGGGACGCTTTGATAACCAAATCCATTCAAAGTTGGCTTTTGAAAACCAAATCTGCGTTGACATCCATAAATTACAAGAAAGGAGCTTTTTGTTTTGCCTCTGTTTGGCAGAGTGGCATAGTCACTTTATGAATCATAAACATTCATTTTTTTTCTGCAGTTTTAAAATTGCCCAATTAACTCATTGACTCTGTGATTTATCGGAGTTCCCCATTGTGATGTATGATTTAAGTTTTCTTTTTTTTTCTCTTCCATTAAAAAAAGATTACATTTTTCCAACGGCTGCGCTAATGCCAGATGACAGACTATTGCGAAATTTCTTTGAAGATGCCTGGTCAGTCACTCCAAGTACCAATAAGACGTCTCAGGGACATAAAGGCTCTTAATTAAATGTTTGCTCAGGGTAAAAATTTAATAAGCGCTTTAATACTGCAGGCTTTAATTAACAAACCACAAAAAAAGTCTGGGCAAGAGTTTAAAAAGGCACCATGGCAAGAGGAAGACAGGAAGGAATGTGACACTGATATTATTACGATTATCAAGGGTAATAGAGCTTGATTAAACCCAATCGTAGCTGTTAGTAATAAGAGGAACACTATATTCTTCAACTGAGCATTTTGAATAAAAGACCCTTTGAGATGGTCTTGGAAAAAAAAAAAAAACTGAGGGGCAATGACGAGACAAGTCAAGTAGATAAGGGGCCCCCAGCCCCGGGGGCTGGGCTCTGATTGAAACCATGTGGGTCCATCCTTGACCGTACGCCAAAATGTGTCACCTGCACTCAAGAATTTGGGGTAGGTTCAGGTGAAGGGCAGGTCTCCTGCAGGGGACGGGGGGCGGGGCTTCAGATCGAACGCAGCCTCCTTTCAAGGCCGGGCAGAGAAGCATCGAGGTCCAGCACCGTGATGACATCATTTGTTTATTTAGCGAACGCTTTTATCCAAAGTGATGTATAATTGAGAAAGCGGGATTGGATAACATTTGGGGGGGGGGGGGGCGGGTGTCAATGGTTGTGCTTGAGGGCTTGAACTAGCAATCTACTAATCACAAGCACCTGTCCTGACCCACTGCCCCCGTCTTTCTGAACGCCGTGTCTCTCCCGATTCTTCTCTTTAGCCGCTGGGTTATGGCCCAGCCGCCATTTACGCCCACATCTCAGATAGCTCACCGGGGTTGATTTAACTGGCAACCACCTTGAGGATGAGCTGAAATAAAACTCGTCACGTCTTTTCCAGCGAGGGACCGGGTTGCCTTCTGAAGGTGGAGAAAGACATGCATGGAGAAAGACGTGCATTGGGTTCAACCTGTAGCTGAGTGGTGAAGGCATCAAGTCACTAAAACCAAGAAAGTCCAATGTGGGCTTGATGCCGTAACTTGTGGCTCTTAACCTTAATAAATAAACTGCCCTGTCGTATAAATGGTTAACGATACTTTAAGTGATCCCTTGTAGGCAAACTCTCTTGTCACCTACCCCATCTTGCTCTCCGTGACACACATATAAGTCAGAGCAAGCTTTGCAGTGAAGGGGAACCAGAGCTGGGGAGGCTTAAGGGCCACGATCAAGAGCCCAAGGACATATGACTAGTCTGCTAAGGCTGGGCTTAAACCAGCAACCTTCTGATCACAGACACAGAGGCTTAGCCCACTGAGCCAGATGCAGCCCCCAGAGGAGGGGGGAAAGCAACCGCTAATCAATAAAATTCAACGCGAAGATTATCACAAGTCTTGCCCAGGGTCACCCGTTTGTGTTTACATCATGTCTCCAAGCAGAGAAGTCTTTCAAGTGAAGGTCACGCTTGTATCGAATCTGAGCGAAGCCACAGTAAACTTTTAACATAAGAACATTTTTTATGGATGGGCTTGGATAAGCGAAGACAAATGGAGGAGCATGTGTGTATTGTTGACCTACAGGGAACTGCCTGCATGTGATAACATCTGGGCAGCATTCTGTGCAATAATTTACATTCATACTAAAATGAAAATGGCAGCGATATGAGAAAATATGAGTTCGGAGCAGTCAACGCCAGATTCACAGTTAGATTTACTTCTTGATGTTTTTGCCCTTGACTATTACTCCTGATGACATGTCCAGGCCACACCCCCCACCGACACAGTGACAAACCCAAGGGGGTACTGTAGGTGCGTGCGCCTCTGCTTTTTTAAAATTTTACTCTGAATGAATCAAATAATGACTAACAAGTTTTTTGAATTTCACAGTCAATTTGAAGACAAAATTTATGCTCTGCAGAAATGAACATTAAATCCTTTCACGAACACTATTAGAAAACAGTGTGTTTAAACCTCCAGAGAATTATACCATTAAAGACGACAGCATGTCTACTACAAGTAGTAGCGCTACGTTTGAAAGCTTTTAAAGTGAATTACTGGACATGTGCACAGGGCAGAGAAACCGATTGACCCATCATAGCCATATATATACACATTGTTTATGAATTAAAGACCAGAGATGTTTGTTTATAGTCAACACGTGAACGTCCACAAAGTTCTAAGGAAGCGGACTGGGCCTTTTCCGATGAGTACATTCTCCAAAAAGCCACAGAAGTTTCGATCCACTCTGCACACAGCCCCCATAGACAAGCTTGCCGTCTATAATGAGAGTGCTTTTTCCTCTGTGCCCAGTTATGAATATGTCATACTGCCTTCTGATTTAGGTGCAGTATGGCAGCGCGGCACAAAGCCATCCACCGCCCAAGCATTTCAAGTGTTAATCTGTAGGTCGTAAGAGAAATCATAAAACTCGCACCGAGCACTTTGGGACATATGGTTTCGATTGCCCGTTTCCAAGCGGACCACCTGTTGCCACGGCAACGAGGCAGGGAGGTGGAGGGGCGGGGTGGGGGTCTGCCCTGGATGAGTTAACCTGTCAGCAGTTCACACAGCTGGCCAGGATGCTCCAGCAGCCTGGCAGGGGTTAAATATTTCCTGCCATTGTTCCAGTCTCAAGGGGCACCTGATTTGAACGTCAGAATTAATTTTTTTGTGGCACCCCCAAATGCCCCCTCGTCCACACCCCCCCCATCCCATAGACTCTCTCATAACAGGTCTGTGTGTAATGCGGTGTCCTGACACTGAATCCCACACTTCCAGAAGTGCACCACTAAGAAAAACAGAACCTCCCTTACTTGATAAATAAACTCTACAGAAAGTGTGCAGGAGTGATTTCTAAACATTGATCTCATCCCTTTTTAGGGGGAATAACTTCATTTAGTCTGCTCAAATGCCTCCAGATATTTCACACATGCGAAGTCACAGAACAGCTCTCTTAAAATGCATCGACTTTGAAATGAGTGAATAAAAATTAAAAATAGTATTAAAAAATATCTATGAATCTGTTGATAATATAATCTCGTTATGCGACGAGGCCAAGAATTCTGTCCGTCCTTCTCACATCTATATTATAGTCATATTTTAGTTCATCTCCTTGGGGAAATTAAGCTTTTCGCCTATCTCATCATGCTCTGCATGAGATACACACACAGACCGGGAGTCCAAGCAAAGGGCCACCCAGCATCCAGCGCCCCTGGAGCAATAGGGGTTAAGGGCCTTGCTCAAGTGCCCAATGGTGGAATCTCTCTGCCAGCCTTGGGATTTGAACCAGTGACCTTCCAGACATGAAGTCCTAACCTTCAGACCCACACACCACCCTTATTTGTGCTATGTTTCTTGCAGAGGCTCATCTTCCCTTTTCCCTAATTTTGCGTTGTTCTGTCTTGATGATATAATGTATCAAAACACACCCATGTGAAGCACATTGGGGCAACTCTGTTGTGAATGGCGCTATATAAAAATGAATCGGATTGAATTGATTAGGGAGGAGCAGCCTCCCTAATCAATCAACCGTGTCCCCCCCCAGCCCCGAAGGCCTGGCCGCATCCTGCCTGCAGCCCCCCCAGGCCGCTCACCCTCATGCCCACATTGGTGTTCTGCATGTCCACGCGGGCCCGCAGGTCCTTGTATGACCTCTTGCCCAGGAACTCCTTGACGAACTTGTGGCTGTACTTGAGGTTGTCCCCGCAGCCGCCCCACTGCCAGGCCTTGCGGTTCTCCAGGTCCGGCGCCTCGTCACAGGTGCAGCGCTCCATGCGGCCCGCGGAGCAGGCCTTGGCCATGGCGTGAGTCAGGCCCGCCGAAGAGATGGCGTACAGGAAGGCCGTCTCCTTAAAGCCTAGTTTGGGAAGAATGGTGTCAGTCATGGGCGGTTAGCAACATAGTGTGCAGCCTACAAAGAAGACAATAATATCCTTAGAGCCATGCATGTGGGAGTCTTACTTACACAGAAATGTTCTGAGGACAGAACGAAAAATGATTATAGAGGAGACAGGACCAAGACATCTGATTGGTTGGAGCCACCTCCTCTACAATCTGATTGGTTATCTCTCTGAGCCAATCATATTTCATTATGCGTTCAGAACATTTTTGTGTAAGTAAAATTCCCATGAGCTAGAATCACCTGCACCCTGATTCCCACACCACAAAGCTTGGGTTCCAGCACCTGTACCTCTTTTTAGCAGGTGAGTGCGATAGCGCCCCTCCAAGGTGCAGTTCCACCTCTCGAAGCGGAACTGGTACTGGCACTCGAGGGCACTCATGCTGATGGCCTCCATGAGGGTCTCAGCCACGCCCGGGTCCCGTCGGCACATGCGGCGCTGCTTCTTCTCCAGCTTGAGACGGTCGCACAGCTTGTAGTGAGCTTTGCCCACGCTGTCTTCCGGCTGGGAGCTCAGCGGCAGGAAGGACAGGGGTTCATTACCCGTCAGCCTGGGCAGGGGGGGGGGGGGGGCGCAGAAAGGCATAACGTCAGAGCTCGACAGACGGCACAGTTTACGCAAAAACGCGTACATCTACAAAGGGAAACGTGACGGTCGCTGTAATAATCGCTCATGATCGGTAAAGACACTCAACAGAGTTATGCTTAATAAAATGGAGTTACGGTACTATTATCCACATAGAGCTGCAACCCTGCATAGGACAAGCAGGTAGGGAAAATGACTGACTGAATGAATGAATGATTGGAGGTAGGAATGAATGAATAAATATTCACATAGACTTGCATTTAAAAATCAATACTTGTATGTGATAATCTGTTGCAAACAAATAAAAAAAAAAACATAATTTTCTAATCACTGCTTGAAGGGGCCAGATTTGGTTACCAGTAAGTGGCAAAGTCAGCAAATGCAATGTGCACAGTGCTGGAAAACTCCAATACCCCAGGTAGCAGAGTGAGGACTGCTGAGGGTCCCGCTTCTTCTCATCGCAAAAGCTGATGTTTACTTTACGGCCTGAGCAAGTGGGCTTTTTGATACATTAATTACAGTTTCATTTTAGTGGCAGGTTAAAGGCACCGTGTCCACTGCTTTGTCAGCATCACATCAGTCTGCTTTAGAGATGCCCCAAAGTGACAGCACTGCCCCAAAGTGACAGCACTGCCCCAATATGACAGCACTGCCCCAAAGTGACAGCACTGCCCTAAAGTGACAGCACCAAAGACATGCAGGAGCTATGTGTTGGTTAGAGGCCTAATCGCTCACTCAGCTTCATATGTATATTTTACTTCTCCAGGGCTGGGTAAAGAGTGCCAGGGAGATCTTTCCAGGACCAGTGATGTGCAACTTTACAGTGTAGTAATTTCGCATAGAAAAGTCTCAGCTTGTTCTGCCTTGTTCCAGCAACTCTCACTGGAATCTGGAAGAGAAGGCTGTTAATTTCAAAAAGAAGTTAGGGTCCATATGCATCCCTTCTGAGAACATGACTGTCACAGGAATTCTCCATACCCTAGCTGAGCCATATACTGAATATACCATGACCCTGGATGGATGGATGGATGGATGGATGGAGAGATGGATGGATGGAACATCAAGCATGTAGTTTCAAAGTTAGTTACGTTCAATGTTAGTAGACATGGTGTTCCTTCATAAACGAGTAGGTCTAGGTGAGTCTATACCTATACACCCAAATTCACAATAGCACACATCCCATAAGCATTAATGCAAGATACCATATACCTGATCAAAAGTAAATGAAGGTAACAGAAAACATTTGGATTCCCCTTTAATTAACCCAGACTTAGAAATAAAACATAATGTTTTTTCAACAGATAAGCAATTTGCCTATTTTTAATAAAAGCATTTTAGCATGCAAGATAAGGAAGGATTTTGCATATTTCTGTTTAATAGTTGTGCCTAAATTATCAGACAGCGGGGTGTGTGACTGCTTGTATTACATCAAAGGCCTGACAGAAGCTTTCCAAATAACTGACAGTTGTACATTCAATCTCAGAACAAAAGCACGATTACTGCATTCAGATAGCTCTAACAAACCGTTTTCAAAGCTCACAGACTACAGGAGAATGACAGGTTTGACAACTAAGCATAGCAAACAATGTATCTACACATAATCACTAAACAGGATCCTTTTATTAAGGTATGCTGACTGCCAGCTGCTGTCGTTAGACGCTTCAGTATTTTAAGGTTCACAGAGCGTTTGTTTCATCATAAATGAGAATGTACTCTCCATGAACTCAGCTGGCTCAATAAATATATATACATAAATGCATAAATAAACCATTAGTATGTGTTTATTTCACAGTACCCTAGTTTTAATTGAAGAACAAATTTCCAAAATGCACTTCAGTCCACAGGGTATGTTTTCGGGCAGATTTCTGTGGAATGAGTGGGTTTGGGAAATTTTGGGAATTTGGGAAAGGTCTATGTTGCATTACATGAGGACGGAGTGAGATTTGGTTTCCATATATGACACATGCAACGGAAGCCTGACTTTAGGTAACTGGCAGTCTCATCTCAGTACCAACAAGAAATGGAGTGAATTTTGTAAATTTGCTTTTCAACTGTAACTTGATTTCACTGTGGAATAATATGAATTGTTATTCAGTTGGAGAAACACTGAATTGAAAGTAAAGGGCATAAAAGACACATGTGACAAAGCCTGTCCCATAAAATACCATATTGTGATATTATGCTTGTGCCATGTATCAGGTGTTTGCATCAGCGAGATGCTGAGCTCCTGTTATTTGCTATGTCATCTGTTTGTACTGTCATGTAGGGTAGAGGGAATCTAAAGAAGTTTAAAATAACAGATGTGACCTGCCTTTTTCAGGAATTTTGCCTTCAGGATAGAGATTCAGAAACCCTGCACTCTTAAGTTCTTGTTTGCCTTTCCGTGCTCATTTGAAAACTCGCCACTGAATTTTCCAGCGAAAAGCCAGCAAGCTGCGTCTTGACGACCATTCTGCTTGCCAAACGGGCTCTGTCAGGTGAAGGAACCGGCCCCCGTGCTTGAGAAGATAGATATATCTACCTGCCTACCTTCCTACCTATTTGCCTACCTATGTATGTAGCTGATCTGTCGCTAAACCACAGGCTTGGACACCCCTGCACCAAAGCAGCACTCTCATCATCATACCGTCTTCTGCCAGTGTTTCTTTGAGGAAACTGCCAGGATGAGTGATGACCGTCTCTCCTGCTCCATTGCTCAATGCTTTCCTTACTTTGTTTTGACGGTATTTTCATTGGTGAGCTAACCTAATGCCGCGTCAATTAAAAATTACAATAAGAAAATTATTTCTCATTAGAAAGAGTTACTCTACGTGTTTCTGGGCTGGTACGGAGTTAAATAGGTTTATTTAATCTTTTGTTCTTTTAAAGCCCTTAAGACAATAAGTATTGAGTGTGATTGATTAAGCTCAGTCACACATCTGGCACCTAAATTAGAGCCAGCTGCAAAAAAGGCTTTTAAATGCTCTCCGTGGTTCTCCCAGGCTTGGAAGTAACCTCGCACCAACCACCTAACAGAAGCTACAAACTAAATAGTAGGTACATGCTTCCTGTTCTGAAGAGGTCTGTGACACGAATTGCCAGACTCATCTTAGTGTCGCTGCTACGCGCCATCAGTGTAGGGTAGTGTCTCTGCAATGCAGGACAATAAGTAGCTGAGATACTGGGCCCGCCTGTGTTTATTTGGTGTCAGTCACTACAGTGATGACCTGGAATGCGATGGTGTCAATGCATTATCACATGCCTCCGGATTACCCGTTTGCCCGGCCTAATCGCGGGCAGCTAAGCACATGCTGCTTAATATCGATCCATCAGTCAGACTCACAGCTGTTCACGTACCAAAACAGCCCGAGGTAAAGCGCCCAGCTCAATGGCGGATCAGCCAGCCTCCAGTCCATTGCCTGAGGGATTATGTCGGTTTCACTGAGGTCAAGTGCCCTCATATGCAAACACACACGGGAATCCATCCATGTTCCTGCATGTGAATACAGGCCCTTAATTCAGATAACAATGGAAAACCAAAGCTAAAGTAACAGCACTAAACCAATTGGTGCCATCTAATCCGTTGAGGTATCCGGGAATTGGATTGGCGAAGGATTGCTCTGCTTTCACATGCTATTCCAAGATTTCCCACCAGCGTGACAGGTAATCTGGTGTGTGTGTGTTGAAAATAGATTCGTACATGCTTTTGTCCAGTCCCCCAACAGTGAGTCATCAGGTTCCTGGCTTACATGTGACTCCTCATTAGCCGTCTGAAACGACGAATCTCCTTCTCAGAAGTGTCGCTGAATGAATGACTGCTTTCCCACAGTGCTGCCCCCTGGTTGTCCGAAACTAGCCCAGCAGAAAATGTCACCCCTAACGAGAGCATGCGTGACTTCCGTCTCCCCGGAGCAAAAAGGACATTGTGGCACCGGAGCCAAACCACAGACGAGTCACCACACTAATCCCCGGACAGCTCGGACTGACCTATACACAACTGAATATTTTTAGCCTGCAACTAAGAACGGTTTGGATCTGAGGGCCTTAAATGTCTTTAATGGGGCTGAAAGAATCAGACCTGAATGCAGCCTCCAGCCTGGGGGCTGAGGTAACAGCTATTTCTTTATGCAAATCTCCCACCATTTGGATGCAAATATTAATCATTAGTACGCTTGCAATTAAAAGTTAAAGATACTACTTCAAACATTGAACTCTTTAAACTCAAACGCGACACATTCAGGCATGTCTGATTACCTTACTTCAATATCCAAACATTTGACATGTTCCACCAGTCATACGCCTCTCCTGATATTAATGTTTGACATGATGAGGTTGAAACTCCCTGACAACACAACCGTTTTCTCTGGTAATGCCGAATAATGAACGTGCGCATCATGTATTCTTAGGTTTCTGTAGACCTTATAAGGTTACCCTGCCTACACAGTGATTTATATTTATAACACATTATTTATTAAATTTAAAATTTATGAGCTCACTTATAGTCATTACAATTAAACATCTAGCCAACGGGCATTCTGCAAATGACTTTAAGGACTTTCCAAATTCTTAAGTTACTACGTACAGTTTCTCACAAATTTTAGCCAATGAATAAAACCTTTCCAGGATGATTGACACATGACCAGTGGTGCCCTGGGGGGGGTGGGGCCTATTTGTGGGAAACCAACATAGGACTCATGCAGTCTATTCTGTGGTGCCTCACTGCTAAGCTTTTGTCCCAGTTGCTGCTTCTGCATTTTGAGTACAAATATTGTTCTTTACACATATTGGATTTTTTTATCCGGATAATAAAAATGAGCAAGACAAAAAAAAAAGATTTTAACCCTTTTTCTTACAAGAACAGTTTAGAGATGTATGTTATTGGAATCCCCATAGTATTTGCTCATCAGAAACACGCACGGCACTGATTCAGACACCTTTTGGTTCTTCACATTCTCCTCAACTACTTTATCCCTTTAAATATCTGGAATGACCTTGAAGGGTCATGTGATCATTTGAATGGTTTGCTTCCAGCTGACTGAAACACAGCCTCTGCGCTGCCTCTCATGCAGGTACGCACAGGCCCCTGTCCACCCAGCCTACCTCATACCATGCATTGTTTCCACAGGCATTGCTTGATTATTTCAATGGACCAGCACACCAACTGTTTCTCGTTTGCACTGCTCTGAATCAATTCCTATGTACAGCACACGGGCCTTAAAGCATCTATAGAATGTTCCGTGTCTGCATGGCTGTTTTGTTTTTTTTGTGAAATCAAACATAGAAAAAATGTTTCTTGGATCCCTTTTTCACATTGAGTCATCAGCATTGTGTGTGTGTGTGTGTGTGTGTGGGTGGGTTAAGTATATAAAGTGTCCCCACAATTACTTTGACCTTGTGGAGACCATCTTTTCATTCCCCACAAGGGGGAACTCAATTTTATAAAAATCAGTGAATGAGATCAAAAAACTAAAAATGCTAAAAGTCTTGTATTTTGTTTGGTTACTTATGGATAAGGTTAGGGCTGGGTAGGGGTTCAGGTTGTCATTGTTGGGATTAGGGTTATGTCCATAGAAATGAATGGAGAGTCTCCTCAAAGACATATAGATACCTAATCTGTGTGTGTGTGTGTGTGTGTGTTTGGTTCCCTAAGCCACAAATGTAATACAGCAACAAGGACTTGTTTAAGTACTTGGGCAGGTTAGATAACTCAAACTGAATTACTGAAGGGGCCACCACACGCCACCACACGCACGAGACTCGTCTGCTTGATTAATCTTGAGGTCCTCGGAAAGAGGGTGAATAAAATGTTATTAGCCTTAGCATCCAGGATCTTAGCATCCAACCTTTGCCAAAAGAGGAGACTTAAAATCACAGTCAGACAAGTTTCTCAATATTTTTGTACAAAATCCAAATCTAAATCCTCTCATTAAAGTTTCTAAATATATTTACGTAGATCACAGTGACTTTTAAGATGTTAGTTTGTAGCGACTGTATTTATTGTCCCGGGGGGGGGGAGGAATTCCAGTATTTCTGTCACTTAAAATACAGGGAGAGCCTTGAGGATGGAGAGACTCTTAATTGTTACTCTAGAAAGAGCAGGACAAGGCTTCCCAACACACATGCCAGTTTGCAGCTGGCCTGGCCAAGTAATCACAGGGCTTTTGCAGCAACTGCAGACATCTGCTGTTCTTAGACATGTTATTTGAACAGAATTCCTGGACCACGGTGAGGAAAGTCTGGACTTTATTGTGCGTTTATGCGAGACTCGTCAGAAATGGCATTTGGGATCGGGAAGTCTAATATAAACCAAAAGTTTAGGGTATCGTTTTTTAATTCATCCAAGCTCTCCTCCTCAGAACATGGAAAGCAATCGAAGTGTCACAGCCAATGGGAAAGTTTCAGGGGACTCAACAGGCTGACTATATAATAGAGCATCTTTGTGTCCAATCCATTAGTACTACATCATGTGAATATCAGTATATATCGTCTTATCATTCCAGGTTTCTTAATTTGAAAGTACTGGCACCTACAGAAAGGGGTCCAAAATAGGGACAGTCGTATATTATAAGGGACGGGTGTCAACCCTAGTTGGAAATCTTACAGAAATGCGCCAGGCATACATTCCTAAAAATGGCAAGGCTTTTGTATAGGCCTTCTTATGTCTGAGACCACTTATTTGCACTATATTTTTTACCCTAAATGACAGCCATTCATGTTATGATTTCCACTACCACTCACTAAATGTGTCCTTATAATATTCTCCTCTTGTCTTTGAGGCCCGACCAAGCAATTCCTCTCACTGTTTCGACGTCCTGCAGCAAATAGCGAAGGCCAGTGGTTTGCAGGAGTTTTTACTGAATCCTGGATCTGTGCCTGCAGCTCATATTTACCTGCCACAAGTGAAGTAGCCTTTTAATTGACAGAGCGTGGTTCGGCCCGGAGAGCATGTGGCAGCAATTATGCCACGTTCATTAAGCAATTACACTTCCCTCCGTTGGCCACACAAGTCCGCCCGCCCGCCCAGTGAGAGTGACAGCCGTCAGACGCTGTTGGGAGTTAGCGCGTGTGGGTGTGTGGCTGTTCGAGACGACGGCAGGGGTTCTGTTGCCCTGCCCGTTAAAGAAATGGGCCGCATGCTTAGCCATAAAACATATTTTAAAATGTAAATGTGCTGAGTCACTGTGTTTACAACCCGAATGTTGAAAGCAACCATGGCGTATGGTGAGTATGGTGAGTATGGTCAACTGAGTGGGTGTAGGGATGAGAAACATAATTGGTCTGAATGAACCCGGCTGGTTAGCATTTAAAATTAGCGCAAAGCTAATATCAAAAGTGAGACCTCGGGAACAGGATGGGGGGGGGGATTGTTTGGTCCAGCGAAACCTCCAGCTGTGTAAAAACGTGCAGCGAAAGAGATGAAGAAAGAGAGCGGGGGAGCTCGATATCGTGTTTACCGTCATGCCGTCTTACACGTTAATGCCGGTTCTTGTCATCACTCGTCATGCGCACCTCTCCTTGTGTGCTTAGCCAACGCTTTGTGTTCTGTGTTTTTACAGTTGAAAGTTTTATTTAATTATAACCACATTCCTACCTAAAGGCCCTCCCCCGATGTATTTTCATGGATAGCTATGAGCTGTATCGAAGAATCTATGGGAAACTTTTTGCCCACATCCACCCCATTCACATCTATGTTGACTGATGATTTTTCTAAACAGCTCATTATAACAATGGTAGTTTTGCTAAGGAACGTGTTTTCTTAATGAAGGCTTGTTAATAAATTCCTCTTTTCGTTCCTTGAATGTTCTTATGTTGCACTTCTGGTCATTATTAGGTTCTTGTCTTTTGAGTAGGTATTGTGTACCTCCTGCTCCAGTGCTGTTTACACGTGTTCCTGGGCCTTCACTGGTCCTCGACAGCATGTATGTTTGCAGCGTACTTTAAGCCTGACTTGTATGTTGCTTTGGACAAAAATGTCTGCAAAATACTTTAAGGTAAATGTTTAATATTACTGAATTCCCACACTTATTAATTTATTTATACTAGGTTTTGTAGCTTGAGTAGGTTCTCCAACTTACAGGGAAAGTTTGGGGGTTGGAGGCAGGACTGACACTCCAGTTACGGCAAAAAGTCACACTGGTGTGGTGCAAAGGTATCACCTGCCGCACGGCTACACTCAGGTTCTCATCCCTGAGGTGGTTCGTCGTGTGTTGGGTGCAACGTGCTGTAATCAGTGCACTCCTTACCTCTCTCCTCCTCCTGGGTTGTTACATACGTACTTTAAGTATTACCTATACGTGTATTTATATTATGTCATTTCAGATCCAGCTACAGAATTTCATTGTACTTGTGTAATCCACTTGCACAATGGCAAATGAAATCCTTGATCCTCGAAAGGAGCGCATCGACTGTGTATTACCCTACCATCTGCTTGTCTTGTCTTTAATGGGGGTAATAATTTTGACAGTATGTTGAGAGGAACAAGTGATTAACTTCAGCAAGCCATTAAATATATCCAACGTGTCTGGAAATATGGCAGCACGTGTCGGTTAGTGACACATTTGTGCGTGTAAGTAACAATGACGGCATAGCTCGCGTTAAGGCCCCCGGTGTCATCATAGAAGGTGAAGTGGATGCTCGATGGTGTAGGCGGTTATTTTTAGGGGAGAAAACTGAAACGAAATGGAGTTGGACAAGATGAGATAATGGACAGTCAGCAAGTCTAGAAAGGCGACGACTGCACAAGAGCCTGACACAGTGGGGTACAATACGCTACAGGATAGCTGCCCTTGAGTCAATCAAAATGTGGGATTACCCCCAACAGTAAAACGGCCATTACATACAATGGTGTCATACTCTAGCATCTGAAATGCCAAGGCAAATATAGTCTAACAGCTGACGGGCTCAGTACAGCAGCTCAACGCACAAAACCACATGTCAGGAGCAACTGAACTCTTACTGGGGAAGAGGGCTGGAGGGAGACCTTGAACTGGCCTCCTCCAATATCTCATCAACCGCAGGAGCCTGGCTAGTACACCGGCCTCACCACAACGATTGACGACTGTCTAGCACACTAATAAATCCATATTTTTAGCTCCTACCTGTAATCCATAGAGTATTTACTAGTTACAGTAACACCCTGATTTCGATACAATGCTTCAAGACACATTCTTCCACGTCCCCTAGAGTACGTGTTTCCAAGACTTACGTGTTTTTTTTTTAGTTAATTTCTTTTGCCGTGCGCACATTCTCAAGTGCACGCAGGCCACGGCAAGAAAACCCTTCAATGCCAACACCTCTGAAATGATCGTTCAGAGGGAACCTTTCATTCTGCATGCATGTTATTATTTTTCCTGATCTGTTTTGCCGGTTTTTTTTTGTTTTGTTTTGTTTAGTTGGCACAGTGACATGCGGGGAACATGATGCAAACAGGTGCAAGATATTATTAAGTCCCCGTAATGTCTTAAAGCGAGGTGATATTCTCACAGCTGTTTGTATAGCTTTGCTCTCACCAGGTGCATTTTTAAAGCCCTCAGCTCCCAGTGCGATATAACGCTGTGGCAAATGACCGATCTTGAGTCCTACCTGTCTTTCATCTGCTGCGTAATGCGTAAGAGAGTTTAACTTGTTGTGTAGCTTAAGGAGAATGTCAACACGTAATGCCGGTCTCGAAGCTTGCTTTTGTATTTTATGTATACATGCACACGCTCTCATGCGTGAGTTCGTTATCACTGTTTTTTTTCCATAGCAGGTGCAAAGGAAAACCAATTCATCATGTCTTGAGCGGCCTCAAAATTAATGTTCGGTGAGACGCAATCGTTTATTTATATGTACGATCCCTGTTGCCTAGGTGTTCGCAAGCAAGGCCTGTGGTGTAAGTCTGAGAGTCAGTGACCACTGCTGATTCAGCTGCTCATCACAACCAGAATTCAGATCCTCTCATCTAACGTCCCAACTGAGCCCTGACCAACATTGTGCAGGAGTGCCAGGTCAGACTAGAGTATTTCAGTTTATATTTGCGATATTGTAAAAATACTGTTGCAGAGTATCTGTTTTCAGTATTAATTTACCCTGCACCTATAAGATATGCTAAGTGAACATCAGCTGGAAGATGAGGACAAAGTTTTGCAGTAAGATTTTTATGCCGCAAAATGACAGTTGTGACACCCGGCCCCACTACGCAAAATTCTGGGGCCTCGGGACAAAAAAATTCAAGCAGGCCCTCATGATGTGCAACCCCTCCCCCCCCAGGCCTAGACCCATGACAACTTCCTTAGTTGCCCCCCTGCGGTGCCGGGCCTAGTGACGCCGTGCCCCAACAGTCGATTACGGCTACTAATACTCAGGTGACAAGTCCAGGGACTGGACACAAATGAAACGTCACATACATAAACTACATAAGCTACATTTAGCCCGTGAGTCCTAATTCCTTGTGTCACTCAAGAGCGGCGCCTGAAGTCTATGCGTCCAAGAACAGCGGTGCCTCACCACGTACGCCTTGACCCGCTCGGCCGTCCCGGCAGCTGCATGGAGCGGGATTAGCTGTGATTGACAGTGATATTATGAGGTGAGCCAAATACTCTTGTGCTCTACTGTTAGAGGGGATGGGGGGGGGGGAACAGAGGCACAATTGAGTTCCCTATCCTGGACTAGCTACCACCCAAAGACCAGCAAGAACAAACATAGCCATTGTTCTTGCCAACCATGCAAATGGGCTATGCTATATGCTGACATTATTATGAAGTTCCTTGACTGCAAACTTATGGGGTACTTTGAAGGTTCATGAAGAAGCTTCGGCTCAGAATTAGGAGGAGCAGCAAGCTTTGGCTTCACACAGGACAGCGATTAAACAGACCAGGCTGGCAGACGTCTATCCCCGCAGCCGCCTTCCATGGCTACTATTAGACTCGTCCAGAGCTGTGCTTGATGTACCCAATAGCCCCCTTTCTCACTGCAGCAGCTCCACAAATGCGGCTAGACTCCCCCCACCCTTCCATAGCATGAGCTGAGAAAGAATAACAGTGATTCTAAACCGCAGAACCCCACCCTGCCCCCACCTCACAGATCACTGCAAGCCTGCTAGTACTCATGGGACTGCAGCTGTATTACCTATGAGAGAATGGGCAGGCCGAACTGTGAGCCTTGGAGCAGTGTGCTGTCTGGAATGTCTTGACCCACTTACCACTTCCTGTGTGGGTAGGTGGGCTTCCAGCCTCAAGTTTGACCCCAGAACCTTAAGGTATGCTGTGATATTACTTGAACTTGAAAATCAGACATAAATCATATCATAACAGATGTAGACTCACATGCAACACCAATATCAACACAAGCTAACACTGTAGGGGAAACAGGCTAATTCAGGAACCGGGAGGAACTTGTTCATCTAAGACACAATGTTGTGTGCCATCTGTGACAGAGAATCTTGTCCTATAAAATCACCATTGTCTAGGAAACTAAAAAAAGAATATGGCTAGTTTATGCGGCTGAAAACTCATTATGTGGTTCCTGAAGTTCTCTGTCTGTGTCAACTCCCATCCAGAGCCTCGTTGTTCTCTGATGCCTATTTCTCAAAAAAGAACACGAATCAGGCACTGAATCAAAAACTTTAACCATAAAAACATGCAACCAAAATTCAGGGAACTCATTTGCACCAAAACCCTTGAAAGTAAAATCCTCTTGACCACGGGCAAAGAGTACGGTAGGCAGTAGGTAGAAGAACCACAGAAAAATTTAACTTAGCCAATGTTCACGTCCTCTAGGCCTTCAACAAATGAAGGATCCTGAACCAGTCTCTCTAACTCCTGCTCGTATTTGACATACTGTATTTAGTTTCCTTGCCCTAAATTGCCAGTGACAACATGGACACTGGCAATTACATCTATCCCGCCCTTGCCAAGATCGGAGTGGCCCTTCTCATTAATGAAAAATGATTATTTTCTGACAAGGAAAAAGGGACTTAGAAGTAGAGCCAGCTTCTGTGTGAGTCACGGCCCCACGGCCAAAGACGTCGTTTTTATTGCGGAATTATAATGAAAAAGGAAAGCAAGGCGGGAAAACAGGAGAGCGGGCTGTGCACGCATCTTCCCACATGGTGCCGACTAAGGGACTGGGGTGTGAATGACCCAGAGCGACAAAGAGAAAGGGGGGGCTAATAGAGAGCAGATGTAATGGAGCGACCCTGGCAAAACCCTAGCTAGATCCGCTAATAAACAGCCATTTTAGCTTAAGCAACAGCAAGGTAACGATATACACTAATATACAACCAAAAAAACCAACTTCTCTTCCCATCTGTGGTCCAGTAAAAGGCTCTGGCCTATTCCTGAGGCCCCGTCCCTAACTTTAGAGGTCCTGATGACAACAGTGACACTAAACTTAAGGTTCCTACCTCAGCCAGGCGTTCCCTTTGGACTTCCACCTACATGGGTGACTAACCTCCAATGTTTGCCATTGGAGGAAATTAAAGTATTGCTTTGGCCTAGGATGAAGGCACAGGAACATAACCTCACTACGGTCTGGACCGTGCCGGAAAAGAACTGAGCTAACTGTTGCTTAAAATTTGTTGGAAGTCGGTAAATTTTGAATAGTCTGCGCAAAGCAGGATTTTTTGTTTTAACTACTGTTTTTCAACCCCAGTCTACTGCAGTCAGTCTTAAACATCAACCTGAGACCTTGGAGCAGTCATCAAAATGAACAGTGACCCAGTCCATTTGTATATGATAAAGCGGTTAAAAGGTATGAAGGGGTTATGAAACAGCTGAAAGACGAGACAGGGGGTCTTGGCTTTGCAGCTAGAGCTTGCATGGCTGAACCCTCGCGGGGCCGCGGGCTCGAAAGCTCCCTGCTGCAGGTGTCTCCTGCCCGCCTGCGGGCGCCTTGCCCTTTCTTTGCGGTCTCGGTAACCCCCTGAGGCCCCCGGCCATGCCCGGCGCCCACCTCAGGCCGGACGGAGGGGCTGCCAGAGACTACGTCTCTCCCCTCCTGTCACGTGATCTGGCACGGTGGTGGGCGCAGCTGTCTAGGTGGCCCCGAGAGCGCAGTCCGGTGCCTCCAGAGCCCGGAGGCACCGGCAATTCGGAGGCGTCGAGCCAGAGCAGGAAACCGACACCTCCAAGTGGGGTCATCATAATTGGTCCCTTTTTTTCCCTCAGCCAATCGACACCAAGAAAATAACAGCACGGCTTCAGATCCTGCAGAGCCACAAAGGCCTTCAAGGGTCTCTATCTTTTAGCTGTTAGCTTTAGGGTATTGGTAATACCCTAGTAAATAAAGAAGTCGGGGTTCAACAGTAATTCGAGACGTGTTGCTTTTACATTGTTATTGATGGTTACTCTGGCAGGTGTCTTAAAACTTGTAAAATTTAACAGCTTTCAAATGAGTAAACCAACACTTTGAGCAACATCCCTTCCTCCAGTGGCAGCTGGCACTCTAGGCTTTTCTTTCCGGTCGCTGTGCCTGCCAGCCAATCTGCCCATTTTTTTAGCCTTAGCTAAAACCAAATGCTCCAGATGTTCAGGCTTGGGACCCAAAAGTGAGCGGAGGATCAACTACCCATAGCCACCCCCCCTCCCTTACCACAATGACCCAATAAAGCCATTGTTATAGCTATGAGTTTGTTTATGTGACTGTGCTCCTGGACCGCAGCCACGACTCAGACTTTGCATGTTTATTTTTCAAGATTATTACCAATACTCAGACTAACCCAGCAGAGCTCTCAATGACACACAAAAAACAGCCACAGTCCCGCATCGTTGCCAAACCCTTGTGCATTTACATATAAAGAACAGCTTACCGGACTCTCCGTCTATCCATCTTCTAAGCAATTATCCTGGTCAGGACCACCAAGAGGACCTAGAACCTATTCCAGGTAGCGCAGGGCACAAATCAGAGGAACACCCTGGACAGCACATCCCTCTAGCCATTTTCAGTAGATGCTAGCCCACTTTAAATTACATTAACCCAAAAGCTGACTCCACTGAAAGGCCCTTACACGCATACATACTTTCCGAATCCCAATGCACATGAAATTCCTATCATTGGACTGGACTTGTATGGATGAAAACCACAGAAATAAGGTCTGCGACCAGAACTGAACCCATAAATCCTGAAAGCCTGAAGCAAGAGAGTCCACTCTGGCAGAAGTGATTAATTTCGAATAACAGTGTTTGTCTCTAGAAATTCTCCAGGTTACATCTTCATTGTAGCTTCAGGCCCGTGGGCTCAGAACCAGGACTGAAAATGGGCCATCTGTTTCACATCACCTCGAAAGCTGCGATAACAGGAGGCGATACAACTTTTTTCAATAGCCTAAAAGTATGGAACAGATTATGAAACTGTGCCTTCAAAGACTGTGTGATACTACATTGTGTCCAAGCGCCGAAACCGAGAAGGGTGTCGACTGAGCGCTCATGTCCAAGCCTAACAAACCATCCAACAAAACCAGAAAACCAGGCTCACTGTTAAAAACATGTCCTGACCACTCCAGTCCAAAACCTGAAAATGTAAACCTACTACCTCAACAAAATGGGGTGGTCCACCTTCATGAGATTCAAAAACAAAATGCATTTCTAAATTTCCTATGACCGAAATATATGGTCGTGTGCGTTTTTCTACGTGTCTACAGCCATTCGGAAATCCTTATCCTCGAAATTCTCGCTTTGATAACTGATAACTGGTCAGTCTCATCTCCTAAACATATTTATAGCCATGTTTAATTTTACGCTATGGTTGCAGATAAATATAAGACTTTGAACCTAACTTGATAGAAAAAAAAATACGAAATCGTGAGTACCTGGTTAAAAACATAACTAGAATGAACAAAGTGACCAAAATCACTGATCGAAAACATGAAATCTCAGACAACAGAGATGTGTAGAGTTAGGGGTAAAATGCAGTGTTGTGCAGGCAGGATGAAATGGCATGTCCATAAAAGAGAAATATATTTCCATATTTAAAAAGGCCTTTTATCTTGGAATGTGCCGTGATAGGTGACTTCCACTTATGAGAAAAGAAACAACTAAAAAAAAAACAGACAGCCGCCATTTGAGTTCGAAATGCCATCTGAGTTAAGATGTTGAGGTGTTTCCCTCATAAGCCTGAAATGTTCTACAGAGGGAAAAAAAACATATTTCCTAAGCGAACTCTAGACTGCTCTGTTGAGATCAAGTCTGGTGTGTCACTATTTTCTAGGCAAACTCTAACCTGCTCCGTGGAGATCATCTGCTCTTTTTCCCTTCCTCATTAGGGATGGGAACGCCGGCGCTATAAAGTTCTTGCTGTTCGTTTTGCTCCAGTGCACCAAGCTTAAGAATCCAAGGTTCTCCTTTAGTCCAGATCATGATCCAGTCAGATGCAGTTTCATTTGTAATAGTCACAGACCATCTCGTGCCTGATGGCTAATGAGGGTAATTTCAGGCCAACTGCATTGTACCCTCTGTGAGCTCTCACAATGTCACTTACCGTGAAACTCATAGTGGCCCTATAGCCAACACTCTTTGGTAACTGCTAGCCCATTAGCTCAATGCCTCATCATTCCTCTCACATCACTAGTGCTGCTTTACGTTACGTGGAATCATCTGTGCCGAGTTCAAATTGTTCTCACCCCCCTCCCCTCCCCACCAAACACAAATCCCACAATTGAGCAACACAATCTGTCCCGGGGGAGAATGACAAGGAAGTGACACACAGACAGCTTTGGGGGAAACTCATTTGCACCGAATTTCCAGGAGGTAAAAGGCCACAGGGAATCCATACAGGATGTGACCAAGGGCATCGTCATCACAGATTCTGTTATCCCTAGAGGGCCGTCTTCCCCGATTCAAGTCCCCGGAGGCTTGGGGAAGCAGGAACATGTGCACTAATCCCACGTCATCCATGCACGACGCCCATCAGATCTTTCGGAGGTAGCAGTGTGTGGTTCCGTGGGTTACCGGTTAATACCCCAGTATCGGTAGAGTGATGTCTGTGCAAATGATGTACGAATGTATGACGTACACACGCACGTAAAGCACGTTGGCCTGAACGCTGTGAAAGCCGCTATATAAGAATGACTTTAAAAGAATTTCACTGGTGGGTCCGTGAGCAAAGCCTGTAACTCGCGATTTCTATCGGAACTGGCTGACCCTGCTTTCTCAAAAAAATTTATGTAAGTGTCCACTAAATAAATAAAATGTAATGTAGTGATGGACCTGGAGTGCAGATAAGAGGTGGAACGTTTCTGGGCTCTCTGAGACTATCATGTGCCCAGCGCAAGGGCTCCGTCACTCAGTGGTCATGTGACCTCTGCAGTTTCGTTCTGTGTCACCAGTCGTCCCGGCACATAAACTGGCGACGATGCAAAAAAGTAATCCAACAGAAGACGTATTTTGCTTCTCTGGTCATTATTCCTGAGTTCTTTTACTGTGTTTTATGACCCTTTACACGAAAAAGTACCTCGCAATTCATAATAAGTCACAGTACCAGCACTGAAAATCAGTGAGACAGCAAGTAAAAACAAGCCATGTCCAGTCATATAATTTACCGTCCAGTCATCATCATTCCTGCTTGTCTGAAAACCCAAGCTGTAAGACATCTGTACCTTTCCAGCTTGCATTTAAATCACTTCTGCATGCTAAGGTTGTGGGCTGATAAAGTGGGAAGGAGGATACATCTTTCATTCTCTGGTGCTGGAAAGAAACAGGCCCCCCCTTCTGAATACCTGGGCACTGACACTGATGGTGACATCACCATAACCATTACCGTTGACCATAAGGGATCATCCACTAAAGAGGTGCCCTTCTACAGGAACATTAGACGACCAGGGTCAAAGTTCACATGATGTAATCGTCACATCCTGTGAGACGTCAACAAGCAGCATTAGAAGGAAACTTCCTATATAAAGGGATATTGACCTTTTGATCATGTGTACAGGCAGATTTCGCATGCAGATATCAAACTCCCAACCAAATGAATTGTGTTCAGTCTCCTGGGCTAACCTGTATTAGCCTATAGCATGGAGCCAAACGGAAGCAGCCATACAGCACAGCTCTCCGGAATGGGAACACGCAGGCTAATTTCTCTGAGCCTTGTGAAGATGTGATGTAACACGACAGCATGTGTCCCTCTCTGTCAGGCCATCCACCCTCAGGCCGTCATGCTATCTTATCATGCTCCCTCTCGGAGCTGTCTAACAGTGTCAAGCAAGGCCACCATTTTCATACCAATACAGCCCATTCGTGTACAATATGGAGGGGGGGGGGGGGAGTTGTTCAGCTTACCTCATCTGTCAGGAGCAGAGGAATGCTGCGCGGAAGAAGCGTGCAAACTGAGACGCACCCTGCTGCAGGCATTCAGAAGGACATGCACTACCAAGCTAGAGATGTACAAGTGAATTAGGCAAACATACAGGCTTTGGCTGAGGGAGAATTCTCCTTGTTTCTCTGATTAAAATTTCACTCTCTGGGGTATAAGAGTTTGGCCGAACGCCCCGATGTGCTGTTAAGTGTTTAATCCCCTTTTGACAGAATTTCAGATGAAGTATAATTTTCGTGCTTTGCTTTCATAGTACTGCATTAGTTCTTTTGTGAAACATACCTTCCGTCGCATGGGGCCACCATGCCATTTAAGTAACTTGGCCGTTTTGCACTATAAGACATTCCTAAAGACAGCCCATTACTGATTGGGAACACTGGCACGTTCCACCCCATCCAAGCTTCCTACTGGCGTCTTCTAGAGGCGTCGAGGAGCATGAAGATTGAAAGGGGCTTGCTGTGTTGGCGCCCTCTCTAATGGGTGGACCAGCATTGAACAGAGGTTAGGAGAAGTAAGAATGATGTCTCCCCACCATTGGTTTAGTGATTAAAGCTCCTTCACAAGCTTCCATCAAGACAGCCGAGGAAGCTAGTCTGTGGTTTGGGACAGAAAATTCAAGACATGGCAAGTCCCACTAATTAATATATTTGGTACAGGACAAATAGTTCTATAACTATGTTTGTTTTCCGGCCCTTAAAATTGCCCTCATCCTTTCTTCCGCTTATGATGGCGATCTTTATATTCTCACTCAAAGCTTTTCTCCTTCATATCTGAGAATTAGTCATCCATGACGTGCACAGACGATTGGCCGTGTTTGATTGGAACCCTCCTCTTCAAAAAGCCAATATTTCCGAAATGTGGTCTCCTTGGCAGGGGATGATACCCGAACGATAAAAACCATCGGATGTTAGTGAGCCAAATGCATTTTAAAGACATTCCCAACTGCAATGAAACCGTGCAATTGACTTAAGTTACATGCCACTCCCTGGTATTAGTGTACATTTTGAGGTTTGTCAGAAGACCATTTCCTAAATACCCTAAACCAGATCATCATTTCAGGCTAAGCTTCTTCTAATGATACTTCTGAAGACTGGACTGGGTTGAAATATGTTAAGGTCTGAATATATGTGATGTACTGTTATTATGACTAAGACAACTTGTCATAAAAGCTAATGTGAAAGTTCCATGCTCCATAAAACACTCAATTTTTCAACCCATTTTGCGCTGTGGGGTGTTTCTATACTTAAATAAATAATGTCCTAAAGATGACCTGTGGCATTAAAATTTTGAATCAAATCTTGGTGGAAATAGGGTTAGGGTTTTGTAGGGTCCGTTGGCAGAGTAGAACATTAATACCATTGAATGAGAATAGTTGCCCAAGAAAAGGGGGTTAGCTAAGGCCAGCATATTGTAACCGTAACCAGGAAACCGACGCATTAGGCTGGCATTTCAAAACACTGCCCTTAGACAAGGATGCAACACTAGCTACCCAACATTACTGCATCATGGGACTCAACGACACCCAAACGACCAAGTAGATCAAATAGTGTGAAGCTAGCCAAGCTGTCAAAGAATACAGGCAGGCTGACCATGTCACTGGCTGAAGCAATGGGAAATTCCCAGCATTCATGCTGGAACAAAGGGCAGACAGGCAGAGAGTCCGCCTACGGGAACCATCCTGCACAACGCACACTGACCCTTAACCCGATTTTATCTACCTTGTTTAGTGTACTAATGAAATAATTATTCAGCAGTTCTGACAAATTATGAGCCTGAATTCATGTTAATTTTTCCATGTAAAAATGACCTGTCGTGCAGCGTACGGGGTGAACCTCTGGTGCCTGTTTTAAGGCTGAAAGAATCTGAGGCTTAAATTCTTCAAAGCCTTGAGAGAGGTTTGAAATCAAGGCGTGTTTTTGAATTAATGTTTTACGGTGTTTTTTTCCATATATGTAATGAGAGCAAAATAGTGCCTGGGCACATTTCACATCTCAGCACGTTCCCAGAGTAACCGGCATTTTTTTTTGTTCCTTGCACTTGTGTTGATTGATTGATCACAAACAGAATTAAGGATATGAATGGCAATAAAAGAAATATCCCTGATGCAATTTGTAGAGGGTTTCCAGCAATGTGTCATCTTTCAACGATGTACCTATCTGTAATGTCTTTGTCCTACAGAACCTCTCCAGTCATGCAGTTTGTTGGAAGAAAATGCAGAAGAAAAAAAAACTGCAAATTATGAGCTGAGTGGATATAAACATGTTTAAACAGCAGTGCGGATCAATAGTGTTTGCTGCCTAAAAATGTGTCTGACCACAATTAAGGTAACTGGAAGCTCAGTTTTACTCCTTGGTTGATATACAGCAGGTTCTGAGCCTTTTGATAGGACTGCTTTTGCATTTTATTTCCCACTCTTCTTGAATTACACATGAACAGCTACGATGTGCTGACAGAAAACCAGTTGCCTGGGTGGTAAAGCGGCCCGCTCCCCCTGGTGGACACTGTGTGCATTGCGGGCATTCCCCGACATGTCGCAGCTAGCCAGGGGTTATGTTCTGTGCATCATGGCCTTGGCTGAATTGTCTAGGTGGCAGACCATCTGCAGCTGAACTGGACAGAGCAAAACGTTTCAGCTGAAAGAATCGACCCAGGTCTCCGCTTAGCGGTAGCGGATTTAAGGACAACGACATCAAGGACTACAGAGAAGTGGCTATTGGCAGCCTCCCCCCTCCAAAGTCACTTCTGCCACAGTACGCCCTGTAAAGTGGTGCGGGGGGCCCCACCCTCGCCTCGCCCCAGGCCTTGCGTCAGAGTAATCATTCCTTAAGACCCCATAATGAGGGCTCAACACGACTATCTGCCAGACGACACTGGCTCGCTAATCCTTAACGAGCAGCAATTACAGAGCATCCCTTTTCCGACCACAGGGATACCGACACGCACACAACACGCTCACACAGACGGGGGCCCATAATGCAGCCATGGCACCAAAGGAAGGAAAACAGAGCCCAGCATCTCATCCACATATACAGTGGCGTCCAGTTGCGAAAATTAGCGCCTCGGACAATTAAAGGCATAGCACTATGAAAAGCTTGCCCATCTTATTAGGTTAATTACGGCAGAATGAAAAATTACAGCGTGTGTAATACCCCCCTTTAAATAAAACATCATCTGGGTGCTTTCAGAATCCCACGCTTTGCAGAAGTTCCTCCTCTCAGTCACATGGACCACATGCGACATCCTGAGCACTGTGTGTGCTGACCCCAGGACAGGAGACTGTCGTACCATTCGCTCAACCTTACATTTTTACAATATGGATCTGTTAATTAATATATTTTTAAAGTAACCATGGCACGTCCCACCAGCCTGTTACCATGGAATCCCATTGGGTGAAAGTATGCAAACCATCCACAGACTGGCTGACAAAGTGAATCGTTTCACTTAAGGTCAGGCTGTCCTGTAATAAGAACACAACATTTCTGAGAATAAGGCTACAATTTACAGTATTCCGAAGCACATATTTATTGTTACTTAAATAATATACAATGTATTATTATAAGACCACACTTTAAGTGCTAGTCAGACCTGGGATACAGGTCATTGTGAGTGATATTTGGGAGAAATCGGTGGCAGAACTGGGGGCAATAAAGGAATCGTTAAAGGAATATCGAACGACATTTACAAATTCTATTTCGCATTTTGATTGGATACATTCGCGACTCCTGTGATATTGTTTAAACACATTTCATTTCCAAATAAGGCATTTCCTTGCACCGACTGCGATCCCACACACCGGGAGAAACTTCATGGAAACTCAATATTATGAAATGCAGCTGTGCACAGACCCCTCCGCCTCCTGATCCGTTTCAGGCCTGTGATGCTG